>QGSO01000528.1:9659-75127 GCA_011037825.1 Carya cathayensis
GTAGGGATGGTGGTAAGTAGGGATGGTGGTAGAGTCCCGCCTGCGATTCCCGCCTACGGTGCACGCGGCGTAGGGATGGTAGTAAGCAGGGATGGTGGTAGAGTCCCGCCTGTGATTCCCACCTACGGTGCACACGTAGAGATGGTGGTGAGCAGGGATGGTGGTAGAGTCCCGCCTGCGATTTCCGCCTACGGTGCTCTGATGGTTTGGTTAATGGGCCATTTTCTGGGAAAATGGCGAGACTGGTTTTTGGGCCATTATCTGGGATAATGGCGAGGATATGATTAAAGGATATATTTTGGGCCAAATGGGATTTTGGCGTGTGTGGTAGAAATGTGGATTTTTGGGATATGTGCATTGGGCGTATTTCATGCATATTGTTGTGGCTTTAATATATTTTTATCTTGTGGCGTTTGGAATATTACTTACCTGCGGCACCATTTTTGGTACCGTAGATTTTGATACAGAGGTTGAGGATGAGGAGAAGGCTGAGCCCGAGGAGGCGGCTTCGCTTGAGTATTGATTGGAGTTACATATGGACTTTATTTGTAGTTGTTTTAATGATATGTATTTGGCTTTGAGATGGTGTTGAACATGTAATATTTTATTTACGTATGTTTTAAACTGGTTTGTATTTAAACAAAAAATTCTGGTACTAGTTATAAGACTTTATTATCCGTTGCATGGTTTTTATTTTGTACACATGTTGCATGTACACACACTTGGCACTTGGCGATAGGATGTGTGACTCGTGTTGTCATCATCCTGACGTCTCGATTTCCACATGTCCGTACGTGGGAGTTGGGGGCGTCACAATTGGGCTTCTTTCAAGTGGGTGCAAAGATATCTTGATGCAACTGTTGCATGATTGAAGTGGAGTTTTTCCTCTAACAACGTATGGCTGCAACTCTTTTACCAGGAAATATTCCTCAAACATCATATTTGTGTAAATTGCTCATTTCATTCTATTTTGATTTTTGCAGGATCAGTTTCAGGCTAATCACTTTGAAGTTGCTATTTGGTGTGGAAATTAAATCAATAAATCACTGATTTTGTAATTCATATATTGTAATTTAGTATTTCGTAATGTAATATATAAATAACAAATAATATCATATGTAGTGGATTGTATTGTAATGCATGCATACTTGCATAGATGAATATTGGAATTTTTTTGGTTTTACATGCATTTTTATTGCGAGGCAAATTAAGTGGAATTTAATATAGGAGTTGATATTTTTCAACCTCTAAAGTGCACAATCAAATTTATTCTTTTGTTTTTTTATAAAAAACATTAGAGCTACATGTGAAAATATTGGATATAAATTTAGGCTTTTACATGGGTTAAAAAAAAAAACCGGGTTCAATCCGGAACCTAGATGAAGAAAAACCCGGATTCATCTGGGTTTCAGCCCGTTTATGACCCGGGTTAACCTTGTCCAGGTTTCGGCCCGGATTTGAAATCTGGGTTCCGGTTTGGGTATACCTGGATTTCCGGGTTGGAACTCAGATGAACGGGCCTACTTGCTGTAAGATTCCTAGTCTAATGTCGATCACATAGGCAACACCTCTTGCATACAATCCTTGTATTTGGAAGCATGAATTGTAGAGCAGGAAGCATTGGAAGAAGCTACAGAGGTGAGTTTCAACAATTTCAACTATTCCTGGAGAATGTGAAGACAACCCATTTAGCAAATCAATTTTTTGTGCATTTACATATGCTGATGCAACATTTCTCGCATTTTTTTATTGGTACATCTCTTACTTGTCCCCTAGACAGTAGAAGAAAGACTATAGGACAACAGTTTATATATATTTATATATATAGGGAAGCTGAACATCATTTTTAACATAACAAGTCATTCAACCTAGAGGTCCATTGCTTTGCCAAGAAAGTGTCAAGCAAGTCCCACTAATTGCCAAAAGGATCTGCCTTGAAAGTGCTTAATAGATTGAGTTTACTACCAAATTTCATTTTTATTGCCAAATTTCACATTTTATTCCCCAAAATTATAAGGAGAGTAGTTTCCCTATATCGATATTTACATTTATGGTAGGAAAAGAAATTTGAGAAATTTCATTCATGGTAGAATTGCTTTTTCTACAATGCCTCAGTTCTAAGAAACTTGATTTGTGTCTACATGAAAGACACAGTCATTTCACTGCCGAGATTCATGTCTATATTCTGTTGGCAGTTCTCCCATTGTCGTTACAGAAACCATTCCCTCCAATAGCTAAACTTAGCTAGCCTCTTCATCGAAAGCAAAGAAAACAACCCCCACCCACCAACAAAATCTAGTAAAATGAACAGTAAATATATGGAGCAGTTTGAATATGTAGTGAGAGAAAACCTGTGTGTAAGTTGACCACGGCCCTAAATAGTCGTTCTCATCAGCAGTCCCAGCTGGAGGCGGACGTAGTGCAACTTTGAAGGCCACGAGCTAAACGCAGGTGAAGGCTGGAGGAGGGGTGAAATCTGGTAGAGGGAGAACGTGGGAGGGAGGGGAAAATTTCAAAATCCACCACTGATTTGGGGTTTTAGGGAAAAGGTAAGGTAAAATGCAGGCATTTAAAAAAAAGAAAAAAAGAAAAGAAAAGAAAAGCCACGTCACCAAGTGTGTGGTGTATGAGAAGTAGCCGGCAGATGTATAGAACTTCTCGTTCGGGAAAAGTGGGGATACATGAAAAAATAATTGAATACATCTTTTTGGTATTTGAAATTTGGAAAACTCTAAGGCTGGCCAAAAAATTTTTTTTCTTTTTTTTAATGATTAAGAAAAAATTATTTAATAATATTATAAATTTTTTATATTTTTTAAAAATATTAAAAAATGATTGGAAAAAAAAACAAAAAAACAAAAATTTTTTTTGCCTAACGGTGGCAACCGCAGCTGTGCCTGTAGCACCGCTCTTGAAATTTTGAGGAATTGATAGGATTCTTATGGAGTCCACGCACGCATGCAACGTACCCATATGGGATCATTGAGTCGGTGGGTCTTCTAAGTTCTTTCTTGCGCGCGGTGATTGAAAGCGGCGAAGTTACCACAGCTCATGGAGGTTGTACCTGCGGAGTACGATGAATCGAAGAACTTCAAAGCGCTGTTCTCATTCTATTCGAGCTATCTACGGAACCGAGTGGTCGGTTTCTTGCCCACTTCAGCCTCTAATTTCCTCGGGAAAATCTCATATCTCTATGGCCAAGCAACTCGCACCTGGTTCCGGAGGCGTAGAGAATGTCTTCGCCTCCCTCTTTGCCTTCTGACTCGCTAGACTCTTATTTGTAGCCTTTCTCTTCATTATTTTTCCCACTTATTTTACATTTATGTTTGGCACATGTCTTGTTTGGTTGCCGAGAAAGTGGATGAAAAGTCTTTTGGAGTTGGCATTTTATCTTGTTTCCAGGGGTAATGAAAAACTCTACTAAATTGAGTTCGATACTTCTCGCTATATACGTTGCCTTTTCGGAAAGTTCTCGTTTTGAATTTTCTTTTACGGTTAATTGCTGAAAGTGTTCATTCTCTATCAATTTTGTGTCAGGTTTTAATAATTGAATTGTTGTACCCTTCCAGTGGTTGTATGTATTTAACTAATGTTTAAACTTCTGGGTTAGGAATGATTATGTAAGGTACTGATGGGTTTCGTTTTTAATAGTCAGCGCCTTCGAGATTTCTTTTCTTCCAGTGTGTGATGAGTGTTCTATGTGCCCTTTGTTTTTTTTTTTCTTACAAAAAAGAAATAGTTGGGATTTTTTTTGATTTTTTTTTTTGATTCCTATGAAATGCTGAAATGTCTTTACGTGGCTGGCATTTTGACTGAAGGTAAAGTTTGTGAAACCGTTGTCTTCAGCTCTTCAACAATGTGATATAACTTATTTACTCAGAAAATGGATTCGCTTGCTTACAAAGCATGCTACGTTTGATAAAAATAAGTTTTCTTTTTTGGGAAAAAATTAAACTATTGGTTAAATTTTCTTCACACCAGGGTTTTGAGGAAGTCATCTAGAGTTTATAATGTCTTGGAAGATATTTTAGAGCATGTGCTTTTCAATTTGCATAATGTCCAGAAGAATTTGCAGTTTTGGCAATCTAGGGCGGAGGATAGTAAATTATATGATGCATCATTGTATCCCAACTGATAGTTTAGCCCTTGAACTTTTAAGTAGTGTTATCTAATTTTTCCTCATTTTTTTCTATGTGCTTATTTCAGGGATCAAAAGCTTGTAAAATGTACTTTATGATCTTTGAGAGAGGGCCATGGGCTTTTATTCATGGAACAGTTAAGTAGATATGTTACGTGTTGCCGAGGGTTCTTCCATGCAGCGTCTGTGCTGGTCTGCAGCATCTCGCATATTTGATAGAAGAAGTCTTAAGTTGCTTACAATCTGAGCTTGCTATATATATTCTTGGCTCAGGTTTGCTTAACCTCATTCTTGTTTTCATTGCAGTTATCCAAAGAGTATTGGGTTTTCCATTTGTTTGTAAGTGAAAAGCCCAATGTACTTCTGTAAAACCACAAAATTGTCTATCAATTTCCTTGAACAAATTGATTAGATTTCAATATCCAGAATTAATAAATGAATCAAAATACTCAAAGAGAATAAACAAATTTGTAAGACACAACGATTGGTTACGAAGGGAAACCCTTTAAAAAACTCTTTAAAGGTAAAACCCAATGGGGCAGCCAAACCCAGGAAAGTCAATCTTATTATTTGAAGAATAATTACAAGCAATCATCAATTACAAAACCTTTGCAATTCGACTATCTTACTTGCCAAGAAAAACGACCTGTTTGTCTTCTACTGCAGTAGCAGCCAAAACCTCTGGCGATCTTCAAATGTTGCCTTTCCTCCTAAAACTCTAGGGGCTGAATTTCAATCACACGATCCTCCAACATTGGAGCACGATCACACTTAAAGAGAGATGAAAAAGCCCATGAAAATTCTCAAATGAATTTTCTCACACATATGCTCTGAATAACCACTCTGAAATTCGTGGCTCTCTGATCTCTAAGAAGATACAAAATCGAATATCTTTAAATAGAAAGTCTGGAAAGAGTTTCAGTCACAGTAGGACTCTGCTGAAGGTTAGCAACAGTCGCGAAAACGTGTACCGACGGACTGTTAACATTTCGCGAATAACAATCTTTTGGATTGACTAATCTGTCCAGCTTTCTTCAGGATATACCAGGACTCAATTTTAACTTCAAAGACTTATCTAAACATCGCCTAAGACTTCTAGATAAGGTTAACATTGTTTAGAGATAAATAATTAATTATTTTACATTCATCCAACAAATTCAAATATAATGATAAGATAAGCCTTATCATTTAGTCAAATAATGATAAGATAAACCTTCTCATTTAGTCATCTAATTCTAGCCAATTTTTGTCTTAACAATCTCCCCCTTTGGTGGATTAGTGACAAAACCAACTTGATGAATGTCTTGCATATACAATCTTCCCCTTTGGCGGATTGGTCACAAAACCAACTTGATGAATGTAGTGTGTACCTAAGACAAAAACAACCAGTAGACCAAGATCTCGTGAAGATAATCTTAATACAATAATGAGAAGAAATGACATAGAACATTCTTTGAAATTAGTCTCAATAATAATCAAAGGTTAGACGTAATGTAAATCTATCAAAAACATTGTTTTAGTCATCATCAATAACCATGTTCTGTACTTAGTTCTCCCTCTCCATATTCCGCAACTCCCCCTAAAGTATATAGTTCTCCCCCTCAATATTCTGCTGCTCCCCCTTTTTATTTTCAGCAAATTCATTAAACTCCTACTTACTCAAACTCCCCCTAAATTTCACAATATCGAAATATTCCAATTTGCTCTTCCAATACTCCCCCTTTTTGTCATTAATCTGATAAGACACAAAATAGAATAAATATCACTTATGTGTGCCAAGATGAAGATACTAAAAAAGATATGATGAACAACTCCCATGTATTTATTTTATATAAACCAAAATAAATAGAAATTAGAAAAAAAATAACAAAAAATTTGAACCTTTTATATATATATATATATATATATAAAATAAATAGGCAAAAGGGCAAGTAACATATCTAGATGCATCTTAGGTCAAAACATAGTGTAACTCACAAAACAAATCCAATAGAGTACACCCTCTTATTTGCAACAATCACTATGGATGTTCACTCCTCATAAGATCATCAATGTCAAAGTTCATGTGAGTGTGTGAGTGAGTATACTTATACCATAGCATATTTATGAACTATTTTCTTCAATATATTTTTTTTATACCTTTATTCATAAATGATTGTTTCTTATAGATGATCACAAGAGTTTGTTGCTTCACTTTAAAAGTCAAACTTTATGCTAGGGCCTAGATACATGAGCATCTCCTCCAAACACTAGTTTATACACCCCCTTTTTGTGTTCATGTTTGTTGCTCATCTTTTTCCATAATGATTAGAGCAACGATTTTTTTCTGTAAGGACTTAAGGTGGTAAATTCGTGTAGGGTGTTTGTATTTTTCCGCAATGAATTAACACTGACTTTTTCTATATGAATCAACTCTTTGTGTTTGGCAAGAGGAGAGCTCTTTATTGATGTACTAGGTTCAACTAGTATTAGTCAATTTAAGGCATGAACTTCCTTTTTGATGAACATCTCATTAAAAAAAAATGAACTTTAATTATAAAATGCATACATATAGGTTCCTCACTGTGCATTGAAAATGAACTTTGTCAAGATAATCCATAGGGTTAGTATGCATAAAGTGAATCGCACAAAATAGAGAGATGCATAGGTTCAAAAATTTATTAAGTAAGAACATAAATGTTCAAACTTTGACATATCAAGCATGCACTTTCCTTAAAGAAAAGCTTTAACCAAACCAAAAAAAAAATATTTATAATATATTTTTCTTATTTAAAATTGAAAAACTAAATCATAGAAGCAAAACAGAAAAATAAAATGCATGTCCTAGACTAATGCAATAATATAAAGAATGCAAAAACATGCAAGTAGTCCTATCAATTAATGTGACATAGCATCTTCTTTGACCACTCATTTTGTTTTAAATTTTGGCCTATTCTTTTTATCAACATCATTTTGTATGATTTTTTCTTTATTTTGAAAGCAAAAATCTGCTAGTTCACTAAGTTTGAGACTTAAAAAATTGATTTGTTGACTCATATCACAAACTTGATTCTCTAGACTCTTTCCTCTACTTTGTGTATTTCTTTCACCATTCATTTTCTGTACTTTATTCAATTTAAAGCAATTTGGTCTTATACGACCAACAATACTACAATAATGACAAGTAGGAATATACTTACCTTTAGACTTACCTTGGTTAAGCTTCTTTGTCATTGATCTATCATGTGAGACTCTTGGAACATGAGTTTCAGATTCGGTTTTCTTTGGAGCTTCCTCATCTTGACTTCCTTTAACAAAAATGATATCTTTTGATGAAGTGGCAGCGGATGATGAGCCTTTAAATTTCACACCTTGGAAAGTCATATACCCCAAACCCGTGCGATCACAACTAGATTTTTGAACACTCAACATCTCTTCTAACTTTTGTGTTGCTGTTTTTTCTTGGCACTCCTTAAACTTTCCAACTCTTTTTCTAGCACAGCCTTTTGATCTTTTAATATTGATAGTTCAACACCAGAATTTTTTAGTGCTTCTGAGATATTATTTTTCTCACCTTCCACAGCAGTGATTTTATTGTACAGCTTCTTGTTGAGTTTTTTTAATTTGACTACTTCTTCACACACGTCATTATATGCTCTTATATGCTAAAATCCTGATCAGCTTCAACAAGTGCTACATCCGAATCACTAAAGGCACATTCACTTTCAGCTTTTGTTAGTTCAATATCAGAAAAGTCATTAACAACAGTAGGAAAAGCCACAAACGAATTGTCATCATTAGATGGTATATTTGAAATTTCAGATTCTGAACTATCACTAAGTGTGACATTCAATACTTTTCCTTTATTTTTCTTGAAATTTGGACATTCAATTCTTATGTGACCATAACCACAGCATTCATAGAACTTTACTTTATCATTATTATCAGATTTTTCTTTTTTCTATTTTTCAAAATAATTTTTCTTTGCAGAAAATTCTTTACCCCTTTTTTTTCTTTCCACTATACTTTTTATTAAACATGAATTTTCTGAACTTTCTTACTATGAGATCTATATCCTCATTGTTAGAATTTTCTTCATCAGAAAAATCATCTTGATCTTCTTTTACTATTTTGAGAGTAATGGACATACCTTTTCTTGTTTGAGGAAGTGAGGATTCATACATTTGTAAGGAACCGACCAGCTCTTCAACCTTTATTGTATCCAAATCCTTACTTTCTTCAATGGCAGTAACCTTAGGTCGAAATCTTTCCCGTAGAGATCTCAAAATTTTTCTCACGATCTTTGAATCCTCCACCTTCTCACCGAGATTAAACCTGGAATTCACAATATCATTTAGTTTAGCATAAAAATCATTAAAACTTTCATCTTTCAACATTTTAATCTCTTCAAAAATTTTGAGGTTAGCATTTGTAATTTCAAATTTTTTACTATTCTTGTGCCTTCATGTGTAACCTCAAAAATATCCCAAACTTCTTTAGCAATCTCACACATGGAGATTCTTTTAAATTCTTCGGGGGATACCGCCATGAAAATAGCGTTAAGTTCTTTACTATTCAAATTGCAATTGCTGATTTCATCTTTTGTCCAAGCATCTATAGATGTCTCGGGTTTAGTCCATCCTCGTTCAACCGAATGCCTTACACGTTCATCCAAAGACTTGAGAAAAGCTCTCATACGAACTTTCCAATAAGTATAGTTTTCTCCATCGAAATATGGTGGAACGTATAATGACGTCGACATGATCTACAAGGGCACGGATCACACTCGGATGAGTGAACCACGCTCTGATACCAATTGAAAAGCCCAACGTACCCTTGTAAAACCACAAAATTGTCTACCAATTTCCTTGAACAAATTGATTAGATCTCAATATCTAGAATTAATAAATGAATCAAAATACTCAAAGAGAATAAACAAATTTGTAAGACACAACGATTGGTTACGAAGAGAAACCCTTTAAAGAACTCTTTAAAGGTAAAACCCTATGGGCAGCCAAACCCAGGAAAGTCAATCTTATTATTTGAAGAACAATTACAAGCAATCATCAATTACAAAACCTTTGCAATTCGACTATCTTACTTGCCAAGACAAACGACCCGTTTGTCTTCTACCGCAGTAGCAGCCAGAACCTCTAGCGATCTTCAAATGTTGCCTTTCCTCCTAGAACTCTAGCGGCTAAATTCCAATCACACAATCCTCTAACACCAGAGCACGATCACACTTCAAGAGAGATGAAAAAGCCCATGAAAATTCTCAAATGAATTTTCTCACACATATGCTATGAATAACCACTCTGAAATTCGTGGCTCTCTGATCTCTAAGAAGATACAAAACCGAATCTCTTTAAATAGAAAGTATGGAAAGAGTTTTAGTCACAGTAGGACTCTGCTGACTGTTAGCAACAGTCGCGAAAACGTGTACCGACGGACTGCTAATATTTCGCGAATAACAATCTTCTGCATTGACTAATCTGTCCAGCTTTCTTCAGGATATACCAGGACTCGATTTTAATTTCAAAGACTTATCTATACATCACCTAAGACTTCTAGATAAGCTTAACATTGTTTAGAGATAAATAATTAATTATTTTACATTTATCCAACAAATTCAAATATAATGATAAGATAAGTCTTATCATTTAGTCATCTAATTCTAGCCAATTTTTGCCTTAACAGTAAGTAATAAAAATTCTCAATCAACACAAAAGATGCAGCCTAGTTTGCAAGATGTATTACAAGAGAGTCACTTATGTAGGATTAAAAGCAGATACAAAAAAATCGTGAAATTGGACCATCTTGAGATAGGATTTTTGCCTTCCAGCCAGATATTTTTTTGAACACTTTTTCTTTTATCTCTCTGAATTATGACGTTTTGGACTTGCAGAAAAACATGGGGAGTCCTAGATGATCGCTGTCCGAAGCCAAGTTGCTGAGTTTAAGACTTGCTCTTATCTCTCCTTTCTTATCCTGGGGTGCATTCTTGCTAAAAGAAGTTGCTGACTTCCTTTCCTTTAGGCTTGGCCTGACCAGGGGCAGTATTTTTGTAGATATTCCTTGAGGGTTTCTGCTTCAGCTCTGTTTTCCCAACTAAAATGAATTAAATCATCTGTAAATAGTAAAGTAGAGTTAGGAGGAGCTGACTGACTGATTGAGATTCCATGAATAGAATGGTTTCTCTCTTGTCTTTGGATCAGCTTGGAGAGAACTTCAGTGCCCATAATGAAGAGGAATGGGGATAGAGGATCTCCTTGTTGCAAACCTCCAGTAGGTTAGAGGCTGTCTGAGTTCCAGTAGGTTAGAGGCTGTCTGAGGAAAACATATATTTTAAAGTATTAGAGTTTTGAGTTCCTTGAGAGTCTGTTCACAATCCTCAAAACTCCTATTGTTTGTTTCTCTCGAAATTCACTATCCTTGGTGTTGCACTCCCTTGTGATCGATCTAGTTATTGGCCATTGGGCAGGGAATGAAAGTCCTTTTTCCTCTTATTCCCTATGGTGGAGAGAATTAGGGTGAAAAAGGGAAGGTAATCGGTAGGTTTTGGAGGAAACCTAGGCCTCAAAACACCTAGTGTCAAGGATAAAACTTACTGCTTTTTATGTGATAGCATGTAATCTTATATAGATTACTGCTGGCTTAACGAAATGAAAACTACAAAGAATAATTCTCAAGCACTAGTGTTTATCCGAAAGGATAAAAATACACGTGAAATTAAAAGAACTTATAGATAAATGATAGCAATAAACGACTTCTAAAAGAAATACTTCTAGCCAGGACCTATTCCCAAGCACGGGATCTTTCTACTGCCATGTGAAATGTCCCATGCAGATTCTCAGTTCCTCACTTCTCTTTGTCACCTTCCCAACACTAGGCCACATTCATGTTACACCTATGACCTATATTGAGAATATGAATTAACCCACGTAGAGTGGGTAGGCTAATAAGGTAGGCATGAGTGCTAAATCCTATGTTGGCTACTTGGTGAAACTGGGTGTCATAAGTGACCAGGGAAGTTTTAAATTGACTAGTCTTTTAGGGTTATAGCATAAATGTGGCTAGTGCTTTCCCCAGGTTGTTGCATATTTGCATCAGAGTCATGTTTTGATTTGAAACCTGTGTTATGGACCTACTGTGCTTTGGCCGCAGTGGTCATATCTGCATTATACCTCCAAAAGACTACTTAGTTTGAAGCGTTTCTAGAATCACTTATATAGCCCAGTTTCACTTGGTAAATAACCAATGTGGGACTTAACACTTATAACTAACTTTATAACCTATCTCCACTATGTGGGCTAATCGTATTTCCTATATGGGGCTGGGATGTTACAAGACAACACCAATCACCCCCACAGTGTCTCTTTCTTAGATTACCCAGGGTTAGTTACAAGTACTGGATGATAGGCCACCATCCAGTGGGGGTGGTAACATGCGGTACCATATGTCATGTATGTTTTATGAATATTGGTAGATAACAATATTGTCAAGGAAAATAAAAATTAAATTCAGTCTTGTGTACTTGGGCTATACCTGCTTTTCTTATGAATAAAACTTCTTAATTATCTGTTAGAAAGGAAAAAAAAACATTAAATTCAAGGTCAAGCCTATAAGTTAGAAGTGACAAAAACCCAGCTGGAATATATTATTCAATATTCTACGTATTTAGAAGAGAATTTTTGGATTAGCAAGCCACTTTTTTGTGTCCAGAATTCTTTTTGGCTGGTATTATGGGCATTCTCCCTAAAACACATCACCATAAAAAATAAAAAATAAAAAAAAAATTACCAAAATGAAAAATAAAAAACCCTCTAGGAAAAATATGACAAACACATTATTTTCGTATGCAGGTATAAATGTAGTTGATTTTTTCCGTCTACGAATAATGAGCCTTCACATATGCCACTCAAATTAATACATCAAACTGAAAATTGATCTTTTTTCAACACTGTTTTGGAGCTGGCTTCTCATTTGTGCTCGCCGTATATAGCCTAATCACCCTTTTGATTTTGGGAAAAAAGAAGAGAAATATATGTTTTTATGAATACAACAATTTCTCTACAAATTCACTCTTTTTTAATAATATCTTTGTTTTATATTTTTTCTTTGTTAATGAGATAGATACAATAGATTAGTAGCTTCCGAGCATTGCATTTGTTCTTGATTTGATGGACATGACATGCATATTTATGGAGTTTTAGGTTCTTACAGCATGCCAACATGAGAAATTTCTGGACTAACATGAGAACTGTGTACTATCGCTTCTCCACTTTGCATAGATTCATTGCATCTGAGTTCCTTTCTATAGTTGACTTAATACAAAGAAAGTCTAGTTTGCGATATCTTTCCTATTGAATTTCAGTGGACTGTCATTTCTGTTCCTCATGTCTGAACTGGTCTTATATGTCTTTTAGGTTCTGCTTGTGGAAAACCTTTTCTATTTCACTATTGGTCTGAGTTGGAAAGACTTCCCCATGATTTCATTAATTAATTTTATGGTAGCAGTAAACCCACATGCAGGCGAATTTAATCAAGGATTACATCAATCTGAATCTATAGAACTTTTAGACGGTTTAAAAGTAGCAATTCTATGTTGTAGACTTGACATAGATTTGGTACAATCCAAGAACTCTGCTAAATTATACTTGTGTGTGCACTTCACAAAAGATATTCTTTGTTAAGAGAGAAGGGGAGGTTATTATGGGCTTTATCACTTCAGATTTACTCTCTTTGTTTAGTTTGATCATGCCACTTTTTGCTGACAAGTGGCCTTGGACTTGGTCCTCTAATATATTATACTCATGATTGCTTTACTGTTTCACTTTTTATGAAGTTTTATCCCTTATTTTTCTTCATTTTTGATGCTTCGGTAATTGAGTATATGCTCTCTGTCTGTAGATTGTGTAACGCATTGGCATTCCTCCAATCCAGTGGATTTTTGTACCTGATTATTTTATCTGGTTTAATATAATTCTTTCACGGGCTCGTATGAAGAAGATTATGCAAGCTGATGAGGATGTTGGGAAGATTTCCATGGCTGTGCCTCTTCTAGTCTCTGAGTAATTTGTTCAACTCTTAGCACCTTTTTTCCGATTATATATTTCTTATTCTTTTTTTTTAATGATTAGTCAGTAGTTCACAGATCTTTTTTCACCGTCAACATTTATCTTTTTCTTTGGGCTTATATTCTTCATTTCATGAAAGTATGTTCTGGTTTTCTTATTGTATGTGATATTTATGACCTGTTGTCGTGTCATATGCAGCTAAAGCTTTGTAGCTATTTCTGCAAGATCTATGTGATCGCACATATGAAATAAAAGTAGAAGAGAGGAGCAAAGACCTTGAATTCTTTGGATTTGTGAGTGAATTTCCATTAATTAACGTTTAGTTTGTAAATATCTTCTTTGGGACAGGAATGATTTAAGTTTTTACGGTTCATTGAGTACGAAACTCTTTCCCAATCTTTCAAATACTATTCCTGCACCTTGATGCTTTTACTTGTAATTATTTGAGACGGGCCTTTTGTAAGTTGTTTTTCGAATGATACGGTGGATTGTACTGTTCCAAATACCTAGAGAGAAAATAGTTTTAGATAGGATTTAACTTCAAACTGGATGTGATGAATAAGGGTTTACACCTTCCAATCACATTTCAACACGTATGCATTTCAAGAGAGGTAGAATGGAATTGAACAGAGGAAAGCAAATCTCATTCAATCCCTTGTTGCTGCTCTCTCTCTCTCCCCGCAAGCCATCACACATAGCAGAAGATAAAATTTGATTGGAGACGCCATGGAAGATATCGCAGATGGCTGGGTCGTACACAGACATTTTTTGTCGACAGACATGATCAAGTCATCATCCTCCTGAAGAACCATAGCAGTTACTGGTACTACAACAGCGAGAAGAACAACTGCAAGGGGATGAAGATTTCGATCAGGAACTGGAATAGCTACTATCAGAACGATAATGTCAAGGGCATCTGTAGGAGCTTCATAAAAGCTTGTTTCCTTCATTCTTGAGCAAAGTTGAGGGGCAGGGATAATTTCTTAGTATTGTCCAAGCCATTCATATTTCAATTTGATTCAAAAAACACCTACTTCTACTTTTGTTCCAGGAAAGGAAGAATGTACATGGTTGCCCAGGGATGGGTTCTAGTTTGTGATATGGAGGGAAGAGAGCAGCGACCCTTTTTTTTGGGTTTTGTTTTGGGGGGGAGGGGGTTGTTGAAAGAGATTTAGTTCCCTGTGTGGGGTTCCACAACTGCAAGGGGATCAAAGACTTTGATTAGGAACTGGAATGGCTACTATCGAAACCATAATGTCAAGGTTTGTAGGAGATTCATAAAAGCTTGGTTCCTCCATGAGCAAAGTTGAGGGCCAGGGATAATTTTTTAGGATTGTCCAAGCCATTCTTATTTCACTTTGATACAAAAAGCATCTACTCTGCTTTTCTTCCAGGAAAGGAAGAATGTTCATGGTTGTACGTGTTGAAATGTGATTGGAGGGTGTAAAACTCCCTTAGTCACTGCATCCAGTCCCTAGCTTCTCTCTGTTAGATATGTCAACTCTTTCTCTCCCCTCCTTTTGTCTTCCACGTATGCACAAGTATGACATACAGGTTAGGATGTAGGGTTCATTTTTTGTTTGGGGAAAGATCGTACTGTTTGTTACTTTTTTTAGATGGTAAATCTTAGCTGCTCTAATGTGATTGATGTATTTACCGGAAACAAAATGTGCATTTAATGTTTTGGATTTTTGAGGGATATCGTTAGCAAGGTTCCTGATCTAGGTTGTTCTGATGCTGCTGGTGAAGATTGTTCTGCTGCCAAAAGAAGGTTTGGAAAAACGTTATTTTGTGACTTTAGGATAGTGAAGAAAAATGAGGTATTTTATGAGGAATATTTAATACTTTGATTCATCAGGAAAGTTAGTGATGATGATGAAAATGATAGTGATGATGAGGCCAAGAGAAGTAAGATGGTAAGATATACTTCACAAGACTTTGGTACTCCATTTATCATTATCACTTTTGTTAACAATTTGTCAAACTTGTTCTTGGTATTTAAGGAGGTGTTTAACATCTTCTTATTCTATATTTGTTACATGAATTATGCATGTTTCGTTTGTTATGGTGTTCAGGCGAGCTTCAATTTGGATGTTTGATGGTGTAGAATCTTTTTGAATTGGTAAACAAACGATATGACTGGATGGGGTTTTTGAAATTTGTTTTGATATGTAATGTAACAGTATACCCATGTATGTAACTTGTAAGATTCCTTTCGAGACAATATCTAATCAGCTTTTGTTTTGATATAGAAGATTTTTTGATGAATTATTTCCTTTATTGCAGGAGGAGGCTGGCCACACAACCAGCAGTGGCGAAGGAAGGGCACGGGCAGAGGTAGAGATCATGGGCAAGGTAGTTGAACAGTTGAGTCTGAGGTGGCCGCTCACCTGAGAAGTTTGAAGATGATTCTGAAATTTCCAAGCACAATCAGGGCCTTGAGAGGCTTAATAATGGGGCAGAAACCAAGGACTTGGAGGTACAAATTCTAGCTGGTAAAGGTGAAGATGCACCAATTTGAAATTTTGACTTGAATGTGATCTTGGATGAGAATGGGGACTCGACTACTGTAGCTGCTGGCTCTAGTGGTTCATCTGCTGAGCCTGTTCCAGAAATGAAACATGACGAATACCTTGGCTGGTCCTTATCTGACTTGGAAAATATGGCCATTGATCCCATTCAACTTACCAACTTAAGTAGAAGAATAGATGAGGATGAGGATGAGGAAGATTACGATGAAGAGGGTTGAATGATCATGTGTCAGTACTGGTGTTTGTAGTTACTTACCCCAAATAGGATGGTAGTTGTCATTTTCGGATACAAAAGTAGATTTCGGGTTAATATTGCTCTGAAAGAGGGTTAGGGAGTAGGAAATAGGAAGATGAACAAAACTGCAAACACCATTGTAGGGTACGTACGTATGATGCATGAAACCTTAGTTATTTTGGGCATCTTTAGACGTTTGTATTATGTGCTTCTGTATTGTTTACGGACAGTTTCAAACCTATTGTCTTCCTGTAGCAATGGAAGTTGTAAAATTTGTGCCAGTTTCCACGTTTCGGCAAGCAATAATTCTTAATGTTCCTGGTGTGGAACATTTGGTGGTTGGATGTTAAGTTTCAATGCCTAAAGCAGCAAAGCAAGTGGAACAGTGGATGGATACCTTAAAAAGTTAGTTAGAGAAAGATAACGAAATTATATGATGGCTGGAAAAGATATTGGCACGATTCAATTTAAACCGATTCAATCGGTTATCATATGAATCTATGATAGATCAGAATATATATATATATATATGATAGAACTAAATATCTATTAACTGAAGGCTAAAAAAAATTGAAAAATAAAATATGTAATTTTTTTATTTTTTTAGTTGAATATTATTGACATTCATATCTTTAGAGGATCTATCTTCTTTATAAACAGAAATATTGTCGTTAAAAATAAATAAAACACTTGATGTTAAATAAATAAATTATATTCTTACTAAAAAGAATAAATTACTTGCACTTGCAAAACCAGTTCTAGAACTTAACTGTTATCAGATGTTTTTAGACTACTTCATTATTATTTATAAACTATTTCATTATTTCATTATTATTATTATTATTTTTAAAATGAGTGGGGGTTTCGAACTCTAGTTTTTCTATTGGAGAACTGGGCCATATAACATCAGGCTTTCGGCATAAACTATTTCATTATTATTCACTAATGAACTAAGATATTCTTAACATCTAAACAGAGTTTCGTTAATGACTGCTATTTGTGTAACAGTTTTTACATCGTAATTGCCCAATATTCACAAGCAAGGAAAGTTCGGCATCCTGCTGTTGTGTGCTGGACTCATTGAATGTAAACACCGTCATATCGTTGAGATTGGGCTAGCCCTCTTAGCCCATGCCTCTCTTCCCTTCTCCTTCTGGGCCGAAGCTTTTGAAACTGCTGTTTTTTTAATTAATCTCATGCCCAGCCCAATTCTTCAACATCAATCTCCTTATTTTCGAGTCCATAATAGAAGCCCAGACTACTTATCCTTAAAATTTTTTGGTTGTGAGTGTTGGCCCAATTTAAGACCATACAACACTCACAAAATGGCCTACAGATCTGTCTCATGTCTGTTCTTGGGCTATAGCCCAACCCACAAAGGGTATAAATGCTTGGACCTTAAAACCCAACGTATGTATATCTCCCGGGACGTTATCTTTGCTGAAGATTCCTTTCCCTTCCATAATCAACCGCCCAATTCCATTTCTCCTGTCAACCCATCCACGACTCCTCATCCTACGGCCCATCTTCCTCTTCTTACTCCTTCTCTACTTGGTCCAGGCCCGTCTTCTGCACAAACTTCCTTCTTCATTCCAAGTCCTTCTTCTTCCTCTTCTTCCTCGGCTACCTCGTCTTCCAGCCCCTCCCACACATCTATTTCTGTCCCCCCACCTCCACTACACCCTCGCCCTCCATTAATCCCTCCTCGATCTCCTATAATCACTAGATCCCAGACAAACTCATCCTATCCTCGTCTCCACCGATGGCACTGTACCCTATCCTTCGCGAGGATGCTTCACTGCCACTATCACTGTTCCTGACTCTCCTTCTAGTTTTGCAGTTGCCTCCAAATGGCCCGATTGGAAGCTAGCCATGACTCAAGAATTCGATGCCTTACAGAATAACTCTACTTGGAGTCTTGTCCCCCCTCCTCCCTCGGCAAATCTCCTTGGTTGTCGTTGGGTCTACAAGACAAAGCTTAGGGCGGATGGGTCTATTGAAAGAAGGAAGGCTCGCCTGGTAGCTAAGGGCTACCATCAACAATTAGGAGTTGATTATGAAGATACCTTCAGTCCGGTAGTCAAAATGCTCACTATCCGTTTGATTCTTTCTCTCGCCGTTTCGTATAATTGGAGTCTAAGATAGGTAGACATCCAGAATGCCTTTTTACACGGCTCTCTCACTGATACTGTATACATGCAGCAGCCCCAGGGCTTTGTTGATCCGGTTCATCCCTCATATGTCTGTAAATTGTAAAAGCAATTTACGGACTGAAGCAACACCAAGGGCATGGTTCGCCCAACTCAGTTCGTGGCTCATTGCTTATGGGTTCACGGCTTCTAGAGCTGATCCGTCGCTTTTTATTCTCCATCAAGGTGATGTTCATGTCTATCTACTTGTCTACGTAGATGATATTGTGATTACATCGTCTATCCCCTCTCTTATTGATAAAATTGTTGATGATATGGGATGTGCTTTCCCAGTTAAGGATCTTGGGAAATTATCGTATTTTTTGGGCCTTGAGGTTGATTACTTGCCATCTGGATTACTAATTTCTCAATGCAAGTATATTAAGGATCTCTTGCTTAGAAGTAACATGCTTCATTCTAAGCCCATATCTTCACCGATGGCAGCCTCTATGAAATTATCCCTGCTTGACTCCCCTGTTTTTGATGATATTCATCACTATCGTAGTATTGTGGGCGGGTTACAATATCTGTCTCTTACACGGCCCGATATTTCCTTTGCCGTGAACAAGGTGTGCCAGTTTATGCACAAACCGAAACAGCCTCATTGGACAGCTGCTAAGAGAATTCTTTGATACCTCAAAAATACCATCAATTTTGGTTTGTTTTTCTCATCAAAGTCTTCACTTCAATTGCAAGTTTATTCGGATGCCGATTTGGCGGGGTGCCCGGATGATAGGCGCTCCACAGGAGGGTGTAGTATCTTCCTTGGTAAAAATCTTGTTTCCTGGAGTTCCAAAAAGCATAAAATTGTGGCTCGTTCCAGCACAGAGGCTAAATACAAAGCCTTTGCTGCCTCTGCTACAGAAGTTATTTGGGTTCAAACACTACTTTCAGAACTTGGTATTCACCTGTCAACAGCTCCAATATTATGGTGTGATAATATTGGAGCCACTTTTCTGGCTGCTAACCCTGTGTACCATTCAAGAACAAAACATATAGAGGTTGATTTCCACATCATCAGAGATCGAGTGGCTGCCAAGAGTCTTAATGTCAAATTCCTTAGCTCCAAAGATCAAATTGCGGATGTATTTACTAAACCTTTAGTGTCAGAAAAATTCTTTCATTTTAGATCGAGTCTCAATGTGTTAGATACCCCATTGGACTCGAGGAGGCGTATTAAGATAGATACAATAAAATCAGAAAATAGTAAAGTTCTAGAAGAATTGTAAGAACTGTAGACAAGCTCCTCTACTGTTATGTAACGGTTTTGATACTCTCTATACATGTATAAGTATCACTCTCTTTGGCAATGAAATCACAGAAGAAAATATTCCTCAATAATTCTCTTCTTGTTAAGAAGGACCACTAACCAAACTGGTTTCCGGTTTTCGGTTTCCGTACAGACAAATAGATCAGACAAAGGACAATAAAATATTACTTTTTCGACTTTTAGCTCATACTCAAAACGTAAACTTCACGTTGGATGGTCGGATTTCTGTGCGTCTCTCAACAAAAAAAACGCAAAAAAAGGACGCAAGTCATGAAGATGTAATGAAGTTTAGAAATGTTTAGAAAACCTGCCATATCTGAGCTTTGATCGTTAATGTAATGAAGTTGTGAGGATGGGTGTCCAAAAATAAAGAACAAGTTTAGAATAATGATGGATGTTTATTATGGGTTCAGGTTCACTTTGATGCTTTCCAATTTTGGATCCTCTACATTTTTCTCATGTATGGGGTCCATTTAATAGGTTATTAGAGGCTGTTGAAGTAAAACAGATATTTTACAAAGTTTTAAAGTAAAACCTTCCACTAGTGATTGATAGGACGATGATAATATAATGAGGTGTAATGCTATCATTATTTGTGATTGATATAAATAGTAAGTTTAAATTTACAGATTCCATTGTAGGGTACGTAGGATGAAACCGTAGTTTCTCTAACTTCTTCCCCCTTTTTTTTTTAAAATAAGAAGGGTAGAAAAATTGAAAAATAAATTATATAGTTGCTTAATTTATTTAGTTAAATAGTAAAATACTAAGAGTTGAATAAGTATCAGATATAAAAGTAGATTTCAGGTTAATATTTGCTCTGACTGAGGGTTAGGGAGTAGGAAATAGGAATATCGTGAACAAAACTGCAAACACCATTCTAGGGTTAGTTGTTTTGGGCATCTTTTAATTAGACGTCTGTACCATATATGCTTCTGTATTGTTTACTGACAGTTTCAAAAACATGTTTCGTCCTGTAGCATTAATGGAAGTCGTAAAATTTGGTGGTTGGATGTTGACTTTCAATGGCTAAAGGAGAAAAGCTAGTGGACGGATACCTATCACTAGTAAACTAGATAGATATAAGATAACGAAATAAGAATATGAAACCCATCGCTTGAAAAGATGGAGACCAAGGAGATCATGAGGGAAGAGGGGTGGAAGGTTCATGGAGAGGGCCGGGAAGAGGGGACGAAGGAGAACGCGTAGAAAAATTTGATATTGTATGTTTTTTTTTCCTCCCTTCGAACTTGGCATCAGACTGTGTGACGACACTGCACAATGCGCACGACTCTGGTGCGAGTGCACCTTTGGACGTAACGGGGAATTGCATGGGAGCTCTTGGGCAAATGGAACTGCAATATGCCTCTATCACATATGTCATAAACGCAACAGAGAAATTAATTATTTGTTCGAACTTGATATCTGGGTTACAGTTCTTGTGAGGATCCGTGCACACGCACTCATGCATTGAGGCCGGCTGGTGGAAGTATAGAACAGTTCATGATGTGCCAGTGGTGACTGTATAAATGATAATACTATGAGAAAATGCTACGATTATTATTATTATTATTATTATTATTATTATCGTGGAGATTTTTTATTTTATTATTATTATTATTTTTACTTAACGATTAAGTAAATATTTTTTTAATAGTATTTTGAATTAAAAAAAAACATTTGAAAATATTAAAAAAATATGTGTAAAAAAGAATAAAAATATAAAAGCAACTAACAGAAATATTCTCCAACCGGAGTTCCAGCCACAGAGCCACCCTAATGCTATATATATATATATATATACTGCTTTCTTAATCAGTACTTTACGTAAACGCGTCAAAAATTAAAATCATATGGGCATTTGGAAATATCAACGAAATATCAAAGAAAAGTACAACTAATCGAAGAAAAAATATCAACGAAATGATTTGGTTGTGTTTTTGTAACTTAATATAGGCATTTGGATATGAACTGTACGTACATACTCAAAACTTGAACCTCACGTTGGATTAACCATCTCACTCTATATAATAATAAAATATTATTATTTTTTATTTATTATTTTAATGCATTTTTTTAATACTCTTTTTATTTTCATAATATCCGACAAGGCGATTTTCTTGTTCTCATAAAAGTAGTAAATTAAAAAATCATTTTATGAAAATAATACTCTTTTAATACTGATCTTTTTAATATTGATCACTCATAATGTGCGTAAAAGATGATAATGGGTAAAAGATCATTTTTTTAGTACTCTTTTATAAATTATAATTTTCATTTTCATTTTCTTTTATTTTCCATGGAGTACCAAACTGATGAAAGATGATCAAGATCTAAGTTTTTAATGCTTTATGCTTTTCTTGGAGAGATGTCTAGGTTGTGGGAAAGGAAAATAAATGGAAGAGAAATGCCTATTTGGTTGTTAGAGTGAACTAAGATCAATTTAGTTTAATTTAATTTTAAGATGAATCTAATATCCAAACACACAATTCTCAAACCACTAAACTCATTTTAATTCAAAATCTTCTTACACGTGAGACTTACAACCTTTTTCAACTCAATATCTTTTTATATGCAGGTTTCATAATATTTTTTAATTTTTTATAAAAAATATTAATTCATATTAACATTTAAATACATCTAAAATCATTTTAAATGAATCTTACAAAAATCATTTCATTATTTCAATTTATCGTTATTAGTAAAAATTACCTTATCTCAACTCAATTTAATACTCGTAACAGCCCAAAACGTAACAAATGAAACCGAGGGAAATGAATGTTTTTGTGGTGGAGGAAAAGGAAAAGGTGGAGTTTGGGTTTCTGTGAGGGTGGGGGAAGAAAGGTGGTAGCTATAAACAATGGGAAGGGGTGGAGTTTGGGTTTCTGTGCGTGTCTGAAGAAAAGGACCCCTGTGGGGTTTGGATTTCTGAAGAAAAATGGGGTTTGGTGAAGAAAAGGACCACTGTGGGGTTTGGATTTCTGAAGAAAAGTGGGGTTTGGGTTTCTGAAGAAAAGGACCCCTGTGGGGTTTGGATTTCTGAAGAAAAGTGGGGTTTGGATTTCAGCACCCCTGTGGGGTTTGGATTTCTGAAGAAAAGTGGGGTTTGGGTTTCTGAATAAAAGGACGCCGCTGTGGAGTTTGGGTTTCTCGAAAAATGGACGGGAGAGCGGATAGAGTGCATGGGAACAGCGGTTGGTGATATTTTCTCCATAAAAAATGTCTTTGAAATGCGGTGAACAAAGTCTACACCCCAGCTATGACTTCACTTTTTGATTTATGTAGTTCTAAATCTCAGCTGAAGGGGTTTAGCAAGTCCAATTCAATTGATTTAACAAAAAATTAGTCGTATTTTTTGCTTTATTGGCATTTGGCTTATTTTTTTTTATTTACTTTGTTGCCAGAAGGGGTTTAGATTTCTCTGTTTTGTAGTTAGAGTCAATTAAACGAAAGGCTTTTTAGATTTTTGGTACGCACGCACCCATTCTACCGTCCTACGTGCCAATTGATAGTACCTTTTATCTCTATATTTTTTAAAGGATGGCCAATTGACACGTCCTAATTGAATATTTTCACACCCATCCGGCCCAAGTCTCTCTCTCTCTCTCTCTCTCTATATATATATATATGTGTAACCTTTTATCTCCATAAAACAACCTTTCATTCCAGCTTACTGCCCTAGATCTCTCCATCTCTGCTACTTCAAAATAGCGAAAGAGTTTTTGAAAGGATGCAGCTTTCCGTGGACTCGAGATTTATACTCCTGCCACCCATAGGCGTCGCCCTTAGGTTTCTAATATCTCAATTATACAGCTATTGGCCTCAAAATGGCAACTTCCAACTTGAATACCTTCGCCTTCCCATCATTACACTTCTTATCATCGTCGTTGTCATCCTCCTCTGCCTTGCGATCTCGGTGAAGTTTGATCTGACGGTGGAGGGACCCAGGTTGCAGAGAGCTGGAGATGTATCAGGTCTGTTGACTATTTTACTTCTGGCCTCACTCATTTTGCCGCTCTCCCTCTTCTGGGTTGCTTATTTGATGCTCTTGATCTTATCTCCTTGTTCTGAGTACATTTTTAATCAACTCAAGAGCTTTGTGTACTGGCTTCGTCACACTTTCAGAGCCACTTTCTTCTGCAATATCCGACCCCAAGAAGAATCAGAAACAATCCTACCGGTACCTCAAGTTGAGATTCAAGTGACTTCTCTCTATAAACACATATATATGATCATTGATTCGGTGGAACTTCTCTCTTCTTCCTTGCGCGCGGTGATTGAAAGCGGCAAAGTTACCAGAGCTCATGGAGGTCGTACGGCCTGTGGAGAACGATGAATCGAAGAACTTCGAAACGCTGTTCTCATTCTATACCAGCTTCAAAACGCTGCTCGTTGCNGAAACAATCCTACCGGTACCTCAAGTTGAGATTCAAGTGACTGAAGTTTAAGGGAGCAATAATGCTTAGGAAAGAACTCAAACAAACGCGTTGGTCCATTTTAAATAGTAGTTTTAAGGAGTGTTTCAGCTTGTAGTCTCGGTATAGGATTTAATTTGTAAGAAATGTCTGAATTAAATCCTGCCATATCTTAGCTTTGTGGGTTAATATAATGAATTAGAACAAGTTTATATTTGTAATAATGATCGATGTTTTTGAGCGTTCAGATTCAGTTTGATGCTTTCCAATTTTGGATCCTCTCCATTTTACTTATGTGTGGGGTTGATTTAATACAAAACAACTTAATTTCTGTTTTGTAGTTTCGATTCAAGATATCTCTGTGAGTTTTTAAACAAAAGACCTCTTAGCTTTTTGGTACGCACGCACCGATCTACAAACACATATATATGATCATTGATTCGGTGGAACTTCTCTCTTCTTCCTTGCGCGCGGTGATTGAAAGCGGCAAAGTTACCAGAGCTCATGGAGGTCGTACGGCCTGTGGAGAACGATGAATCGAAGAACTTCGAAACGCTGTTCTCATTCTATACCAGCTTCAAAACGCTGCTCGTTGCCTTCTGACTCTCTAGACACTTATGTGTATGCTACCTCTTCATTATTTTTCCTACTTGTTTTATATTTATTTTATGCATGTCTTTGCAGGCTGCCGAGAAAGTGGAAGAAAAGTATTTCGGAGTTGGCATTTTATGTTTCATTTTTTATTTCTGGGTTAATGAAAAAATCGACTAAATTGGTTCAATACTTCTCTCTATGTACTGATCTGCCTTTTCCTAAAGTTCTTGTTTTGAATTTTCATTTACATTGAATCGCTGCAAGTGTTTAAACATCTGGGTTAGGAATGGTTATGTAAGGTACTGATGGTTTTCGTTTTTAATAGTCGCTGACTTCGAGATATCTTCGAGTCCGTGATGAGTCTTCTATATGCCCTTTTTTAGAGAGAGAGAGAGAGAGAGAGAGAGAGGAAAAAAAAAACAAGAAGAAAAAATTGTTGGGATTGCTATTTTGATTCCTATGAAATGCTGCAATGTCTTTACGTGGGCGGCATTTTGACTGAAGGTAAATTTCGTGAAACTGTTGTTTTTAACTCTTCAAGAATGTGATCTAAATTACTAAATTACTTAGAAAATGTATTCTTTTGCTTACAAAGCATGCTATGTTTGATAAAAATAAGTTTCATTTTTGGGGAAGAAATTAAACTTATGGTTAATGTTCTGCACACCAGGGTTTTGAAGAAGCCATCTAGAGTTCATAATGTTTAATTTGGAAGATATATATTAATTCAGAGCATGCGCATTTAAATTTGCATAACATCCAGAAGAATTTGCAGTTTTGGCAATCTAGGGTGTAGGATAGTAAAATGTACTTTATGATATTCTGTGAGAGAAGGACACCGCAGGCTTTTATTCATGGAACAGTTAAGTTGATACGTGTATGCATGTGTTGCATGCCGAGGATTCTTCTATGTAGCAGCTGTGCCGTTGATCTTCATTCACCCCCCCCAACAATCAAATTTTGTGGCTTATACTCTCCTATAAATCAAATCATATTGAATTCCGAGAATTGTAAGAAAAATACCGTTGTTATGGAGATGCTCGGACTTGACTAGCGTATGGAGTATAATACATACTCCACACGCTAGAGTATAATTCTCGATTCTCGGATTCAACATGTTTTGACTAGAGTTACGAATATAGGCATAGCTGGGAAGGGGCTAGCTCAAGCTGATAGGATCATCACTCCCCATCTGGATTCCTTGCACGTCCTAAAAATAGGTGGATCAAGCAGCCAAGTCAAAAAAGGCTGCTCAAATAAATAGCAGCATAGACACCGTTTCAATGTGTATATATATATTATATAAGTAATTAGTTTGGATAACGCTTTGGTAACCGCTGGTGGCTCTCTTGGGTCTGGCTTTTTTTCATTTTTTTTTATTTTTCATTTTTTTAATAATTAAGAAAAAATTATTTAATATTATTATAAATTTTTATATTTTTTTAATATATTTAAAAATTTTTAAAAATAATTTAAAAAAAAACAAAAAAAATATCTTTTTTACCTAACGGGTGACTCCCGCAACGGTGCCTACGGTGCCTCTAGCACCATCTAATTAGTTTTTAATAAGTTATTCTCCCTTCTGTGCACTTTAGCCAGCACGGTTCATTAGTTTCTCAATAAGAATATGCATGCAGTTTGTGAATTTGAACTCAAATCATGTTTTTATTTTTCCTCAAGTATTTTCCAAGCAAGATTCTCTTTCCATAAAGATATTAGACCATGTCAATAATAGTATTTTGTTTCCAATCACCAATTTCAATTAAATAAAATAAATTCCATATTTTATCTTTCAGTTTTTCTACCATTCTTATTAAATATGTTTCTTTCCATCATATTATTTTATATAGTACGCTAAAAAATACATTTCTCAGGCAAAAAAAAAAAAAAAACCAGCTTTATATCAATTGAACTAGTTCAATATTAGATCATGCCAATGATTATTACTTATAAAAAAAATGGAAAACCCAATGCTCTTTGGATGCTTGAAATGAAACCAAGAATGAGGTTAAGCAAACCTAAGCCAAGAATATTATAGCTAGCTCAGATCGTAAGCAACTTATGACTCTTTTGCTTGAAAGTTTGGAAAAATTATAATGATTTGATAAAATAATTAAGAATTTGAAATTAAAAAGTATTTGTGTCTAAATGGTATTTGGATGTTGAGATAAGATGAAATGAGATGGTCTGTGAAAATGTTTGGTTTTACATACCATCTCATCTTATATTATATTATCTAATCATTATAATTTTTCTAAATTTTCATGTAAAATATGATAAATAATTCAACTTTTTCAAATTTTAAAATAAAAATAATATTAAAAATTTATATTGTAGCAATATTTTGTTCAACTTGTAATTTTTATCTCATCTCATCTGTATAACCAAACGAGCCTTAAGAGATTTCACAAAAGTAAAGTTATTTTTATTGTAAAGAAATCTAATATTTTATATAGAACTATATCAATTTTTAAATTTATATTTGTAGAATTTCTGTATTGCAGCATTTTTCAAAATTAATGGAAAGTAAAAAGTAAAAGCAACATGAAAGTTCGCAGAAGCTCATGAGAAGCATGCATGGAAACCGTTTAACGGGGAGTAGGGGGAGATCCACTTCAACATCGGAGGGAACTTTGAATCGATACTTGACGTGTTGATCATGATTGGCAATTATTCAGAAAAGTAAAAAACGCGTCAACTGATATGACGCCTCGTTCTCAATTAAATTACCAAATAAGAATAATATTTTATTACTAAAAAGAGTGTAAAACTGTGTAATGGTTAATATAGATTTTAAGTTTTGAATGATTAATTAAAAATAAAAAGAATTATATATTAATTAAATTTTAAAGATTAAAATGACTAATCCAACAACAAGCTCTAGTACGTCTAGAAAGATACTTTGTGTGAATTTTTTAGAGCCTTGTGAAAGTGATTTTGATCTTCTGTTGTATTTTCTTCTTTTCTTTTGATCATAGCAAACGAAGCTAATAACTAAGAGAGACTCCAGGCCGATCGGGTGTTTCTCACCATTTTATACCTGCGCGCAAATTACAAGCTACAAAAAACAATTTACATACAGGTAAATATTTTTTTTACAGCTCTTTCCCTTTCTCTCCCTCCCTCCACACTCCATGGCTCTCTATCTCTCCCTCTAGAATACGATCTCTCCCTCACATAGGTGCAGATTAAAACTTTATTATAAAATTATTTAATATTATTATAAATTTTTTATATTTTTTTAATATATTTAAAAATATTAAAAAATAATTTAAAAAATAAAAAAAAATTTCTTTTTAACCTAACGGTGACTCCCAACGGGAGCCACACCAACGGTGCGTCTAGCACCATCCAATTAGTTTTAATAAGTTGTTCTCTCTTCTGTACACTTTAGCCAGCACGGTTCATTAGTTTCTCAATAAGAATATGCATGCAGTTTGTGAATTTGAACTCAAATCATGTTTTTATTTTTCCTCAAGTATTTTCCAAGCAAGATTCTCTTTCCATAAAGATATTAGACCATGTCAATAATAGTATTTTGTTTCCAATCACCAATTTCAATTAAATAAAATAAATTCCATATTTTATCTTTCAGTTTTTCTACCATTCTTATTAAATATGTTTCTTTCCATCATATTATTTTATATAGTACGCTAAAAAATACATTTCTCAGGCAAAAAAAAAAAAAAAACCAGCTTTATATCAATTGAACTAGTTCAATATTAGATCATGCCAATGATTATTACTTATAAAAAAAATGGAAAACCCAATGCTCTTTGGATGCTTGAAATGAAACCAAGAATGAGGTTAAGCAAACCTAAGCCAAGAATATTATAGCTAGCTCAGATCGTAAGCAACTTATGACTCTTTTGCTTGAAAGTTTGGAAAAATTATAATGATTTGATAAAATAATTAAGAATTTGAAATTAAAAAGTATTTGTGTCTAAATGGTATTTGGATGTTGAGATAAGATGAAATGAGATGGTCTGTGAAAATGTTTGGTTTTACATACCATCTCATCTTATATTATATTATCTAATCATTATAATTTTTCTAAATTTTCATGTAAAATATGATAAATAATTCAACTTTTTCAAATTTTAAAATAAAAATAATATTAAAAATTTATATTGTAGAATATTTTGTTCAACTTGTAATTTTTATCTCATCTCATCTGTATAACCAAACGAGCCTTAAGAGATTTCACAAAAGTAAAGTTATTTTTATTGTAAAGAAATCTAATATTTTATATAGAACTATATCAATTTTTAAATTTATATTTGTAGAATTTCTGTATTGCAGCATTTTTCAAAATTAATGGAAAGTAAAAAGTAAAAGCAACATGAAAGTTCGCAGAAGCTCATGAGAAGCATGCATGGAAACCGTTTAACGGGGAGTAGGGGGAGATCCACTTCAACATCGGAGGGAACTTTGAATCGATACTTGACGTGTTGATCATGATTGGCAATTATTCAGAAAAGTAAAAAACGCGTCAACTGATATGACGCCTCGTTCTCAATTAAATTACCAAATAAGAATAATATTTTATTACTAAAAAGAGTGTAAAACTGTGTAATGGTTAATATAGATTTTAAGTTTTGAATGATTAATTAAAAATAAAAAGAATTATATATTAATTAAATTTTAAAGATTAAAATGACTAATCCAACAACAAGCTCTAGTACGTCTAGAAAGATACTTTGTGTGAATTTTTTAGAGCCTTGTGAAAGTGATTTTGATCTTCTGTTGTATTTTCTTCTTTTCTTTTGATCATAGCAAACGAAGCTAATAACTAAGAGAGACTCCAGGCCGATCGGGTGTTTCTCACCATTTTATACCTGCGCGCAAATTACAAGCTACAAAAAACAATTTACATACAGGTAAATATTTTTTTTACAGCTCTTTCCCTTTCTCTCCCTCCCTCCACACTCCATGGCTCTCTATCTCTCCCTCTAGAATACGATCTCTCCCTCACATAGGTGCAGATTAAAACTTGATAAATTAGGGTGACAGTTAAGGTTGGTGAAAATAAGAAAAAAAAAATTAAATCCAAAATTCCATATTTTCTCAGTAATCAAACAAAAATAGATTCTAGATTCTGACTACTGTAGTTTTTTATTAGTATTTACGAAGATTTTAAGCGCCGTAAACAATCAGATTCCTTGCATATGGTCTAAAAGAAGCAATTCTATGTTGTAGACTTGACATGGATTTGTTACATTCCAGTAGCTCTGCTAAATTATCATATTTGTGTGCACTGCACAAACGAGATTCTACTTTTTGTCCTTTAGTTCGATCATGCCAGTTTTTGCTGACAAGTGTCATATGACAGAATGAGAGGACATACAAGCATTTTCAATTCCAGAACACGGATCCCAATCCGGGGCCCACCACCTGTCGGGAGATAACTGTCAGATGACAGAATTCCATATCTATATATGTGTGTGTGTAACAATTCCAGCACAGGGATCCGCATCCGGGGCCACCACCTGTCGAGAAGAAAACTGTTATGTGGCAGAATTCCATATATATGTAAGAGGGAATTCCATGTAAGAATTCCACCACTACTGTAGTCTGTACCAAGTTAAAACTTACTATTTTTCATTATTTATTTTTCTGTATGCTTCTTTTACTTTTCCAATCAATGTGACAGTAGCGGTCCTTTACTTTGAAATCATTATGAAACGTCTCAGGCGTTTGGAATTGTTTCACAGCCGTTGATCGTTTAATTCAGAATTTTTTACCGTACAAGCTGACTCATCTTATCCGAATCCAAACCACGCCCACTCTCTTGGTTTAGTTTGATCATGCCACGTTGAGATGATCGGAGGTGGGAACTGGCCCTATCATTCTTCGATTTTTTATACTCATGAATGATTCCATTTACTGTTTGTTTTTATTTCTCCAATGCAGTGGATTTTTTCTACTTTTATTTATGTTTTTACCAACAAGGTGATTTTCTTGTTCTCATAAAAGTAGTAAATTAGAGACCATTTTATGAAAATAACTCTTTTAATACTCTTTCATAATGTGCGTAAAGGATGATAATGCATAAAAGATCAATTTTTTTTTAATACTCTTTTATAAAATATAAATTCGTTTTCATTTTCTTTTAATTTACATGGAATGGAAAACTGATAAAAGATGATAAAGATCCTAAGCTTTTAATGCTTTATGCTTTTCTTGGACAGCTGTCTAAGTAGTGGGAAAGGAAAAGAAACAGAAGAGAAAATGTGGTGGTCCCAAATGTGATGCTACTGGGACCAAAGAGAAGACCGAATAGTGTAAATTTATTTATTTTATTTTATTTTCAACCATTTTTTATATATTTTTAAAAACTAAAAAAATAGGACGTCTAGAAAGATACTTTGTGTGAATTTTTTTGAGCCTTGTGAAAGTGATTTTGATCTTCTGTTGTATTTTCTTCTTTTCTTTTGATCATAGCAAACGAAGCTAATGACTAAGAGAGACTCCAGGCCGATCGGGTGTTTCTCACCATTTTATACCTGCGCGCAAATTACAAGCTAAAAAATACAATTTACACACAGGTAAATATTTTTTTTTACAGCTCTTTCCCTTTCTCTCCCTCCCTCCACACTCCATGGCTCTCTTTCTCTCCCTCTAGAATACGATCTCTCCCTCACATAGGTCAGATTAAAACTTGATAAATTAGGGTGACAGTTAAGGTTGGTGAAAATAAGAAAAAAAAAATTAAATCCAAAATTCCATATTTTCTCAGTAATCAAACAAAAATAGATTCTAGATTCTGACTACTGTAGTTTTTTATTAGTATTTACGAAGATTTTAAGCGCCGTAAACAATCAGATTCCTTGCATATGGTCTAAAAGAAGCAATTCTATGTTGTAGACTTGACATGGATTTGTTACATTCCAGTAGCTCTGCTAAATTATCATATTTGTGTGCACTGCACAAACGAGATTCTACTTTTTGTCCTTTAGTTCGATCATGCCAGTTTTTGCTGACAAGTGTCATATGACAGAATGAGAGGACATACAAGCATTTTCAATTCCAGAACACGGATCCCAATCCGGGGCCCACCACCTGTCGGGAGATAACTGTCAGATGACAGAATTCCATATCTATATATGTGTGTGTGTAACAATTCCAGCACAGGGATCCGCATCCGGGGCCACCACCTGTCGAGAAGAAAACTGTTATGTGGCAGAATTCCATATATATGTAAGAGGGAATTCCATGTAAGAATTCCACCACTACTGTAGTCTGTACCAAGTTAAAACTTACTATTTTTCATTATTTATTTTTCTGTATGCTTCTTTTACTTTTCCAATCAATGTGACAGTAGCGGTCCTTTACTTTGAAATCATTATGAAACGTCTCAGGCGTTTGGAATTGTTTCACAGCCGTTGATCGTTTAATTCAGAATTTTTTACCGTACAAGCTGACTCATCTTATCCGAATCCAAACCACGCCCACTCTCTTGGTTTAGTTTGATCATGCCACGTTGAGATGATCGGCAGGTGGGAACTGGCCCTATCATTCTTCGATTTTTTATACTCATGAATGATTCCATTTACTGTTTGTTTTTATTTCTCCAATGCAGTGGATTTTTTCTACTTTTATTTATGTTTCTACCAACAAGGTGATTTTCTTGTTCTCATAAAAGTAGTAAATTAGAGATCATTTTATGAAAATAACTCTTTTAATACTCTTTCATAATGTGCGTAAAGGATGATAATGCATAAAAGATCAATTTTTTTTTAATACTCTTTTATAAAATATAAATTCGTTTTCATTTTCTTTTAATTTACATGGAATGGAAAACTGATAAAAGATGATAACGATCCTAAGCTTTTAATGCTTCATGCTTTTCTTGGAGAGCTGTCTAGGCATGCAGTGGGAAAGGAAAAGAAACAGAAGAGAAAATGTGGTGGTCCCAAATGTGGTGCTACTGGGACCGAAGAGAAGACCGAATAGTGTAAATTTATTTATTTTATTTTATTTTCAACCATTTTTTATATATTTTTAAAAACTAAAAAAATATTAATTTATTGATAATTACTTCAAAAAATTTTCACGAAAGGGAAATTAAATTTTTTGTGGCGAGAAAAAAAAAATATATATATATATATATATATCAAATCCAATAGCGGAATGAGCGAAACCTAGATCAATTTATGGAAACTGCAAATAGCCGGTGAATACACAGACAGGCAAGCTAAGATCTCTAAAGTGCCCACATTCCCCACGGCCCTCTCTTCACAAAATAACCTTTTATAGCTTACTGCCGGCCTTGCTCTCTCCATTTCTGCTCCATCAAAATAGCACAAGAGTTTCTTCAAAGGATGAAGCTTACCGTGGACTTGAGATTTCCATTCCTGCCACCATAGGCCTCGCCCTTAGGTTTTCTAATATCCCAATTATACAGCTCTTGGCCTCAAAATGGCAACTTCCAACTTGAATCCCTTGGCCTTCCCATGTTTCTCCTTACACTCCTTATCATTGTCATTGTCATCCTCCTCTGCCTTGTGATCTCAGTGAAGTTTGATCTGAAGGTGGAGAGACTCAGGTTGCGTATAGGAGATGTATCGGGTCTGTTGACTATTTTACTGCTGGCCTCACTCATTTTACCGCTCTCACTCTTCTGGTTTGTCTATTTGATGCTCCTGATCTTGTCTCCTGTTTCTGGGCCCATTTTTCAGCAGCTCAAGCGCTTTGTAAACTGGCTTTGTGACACTTTCGGAGCAACTTTCTTCTGCTTTGTCCGAAACCAAGAAGAGTCAGAACCACCCCTACCTCAAGTTGGGATTCAACTGATTGACGTTGAAGGGAGCAATGACGCTTAGGAAAGAACTGAAACCAACGCGTTGGTCCTTTTTAAATAGTTGTTTTAAAGAGTGTTTCTGCTTGTAGTCTGGGTATAGGATTTAATTTGTAAGAAATGTTTAGAATTAAATCCTGCCATATCTGAGCTTTCATGGTTAATGTAATGAAGTTTTGAGGATAAGTGTCCAAAAAATAAAGAACAAGTTTAGAATAATGATGGATGTTTATTATGGGTTCAGGTTCACTTCGATGCTTTCCAATTTTGGATCCTCTCCATTTTACTCATGTATGGGGTTCATTTAATACAAAACAACTTAATTTCTGTTTTGTAGTTTAGAGTCAAGCTACTTGAGTGAGTTTCTAAACAAAAGGCATTTTAGAGTTTCTAAAAACATCTATGGGATCATTGATTCGGTAGGTCTTCTCTCTTCTTCCTCGCTCGCTGATTGAAAGCGGCGAAGTTACCAGAGCTCATGGGGGCCGTACCTGTGGAGAACGATGAATCGACGAACTTCAAAACGCTGCTCGTTGCCTTGTGACTCTCTAGACTCTTATATGTATGCTACCTCTTCATTATTTTCCCTACTTGTTTTATATTTATTTTTTGCGTATGTCTTGTTTGGTTGCCGAGAAAGTGGAAGAAAAGTTGTTCGGAGTTGGTGGTTTATCTTGTTTTCGGGCGGTAATGAAAAACTCTAATAAATTGGGTTCAATACTTCTATGTACGCTGCCATTACGTAAAGTTCTTGTTTTGAATTTTCTTTTACATTGAATTGCTGCAAGTTTTTAAAATTGGGTTAGGAATGATTATGTAAGGTACTGATGGTTTTCGTTTTTAATAGTCAGTGACTTCAAGGTTTCTTTTTTGGGGAAAAGATTAAACTTTTGGTTAAATGTTCTGTACACCAGGGTTTTAAACAAGCCACCTAGAGTTCATGATGTTTTGGAAGATATTAATTCAGAGCATGCGCATTTCAATTTACATAACATCCAGAAGAATTTGTAGTTTTGCAATCTAGGGCGGAGGTTAGTAAAATCTACTTTATGATCTTTGAGAACCGCGGGCTTTTATTCATGGAACAGTTAATTAGTTGATACGTGTATCATGTGTTGCCGAGGGTTCTTCTATGTAGCAGCCGTGCCGTCATCTGCAGCATCTCACATATCTGAGAGGATAAGAGTCTTAAGTTACTATCTGAGCTAGCTATATTCTTGGCTCAGGTTTGCTTAACCTCATTCTTGGTCTCATTTCAAGCATCCAAAGAGTATTGGGTTTTCCATTTTTTTTTTTATAAGTAATAAAAATTCTCAATAAACAATACAATGGGGAGTCCAAGATGTTCGTTGTCTGAAGCCAAGTTACGGAGGTTAATAATTGCTGTTATTTCTCGTTTCTGATCCTGGGTTGCATTCTCCTTAGAAGAAATTGATGACTTCCTTTCATTTAAGCCTTGGCAGGATCACCAGGAGCAGCCTGTTCGTAAACATTCCTTTAAGGGTTTCTGCTTCATCTAGTTTGTTTGCCCTAGCTGCTAAAAACCTGTTTCTTTTTCTTTTTCTTTTTCTTTTTGATAACCAACAATTCATTCGCCGTTTGGCTTCACAAAAACAAACCTGTTTCTTGAGTACAGAAATAAATGCGCTTTTTCATTGACCTGACGTATGTGTGTGCCGCTTTTTCGTTCAGGTGCTACCCGGCTCATGGGACGCGGGTGGTTTTGGCCGCCGGCATCGGTTGGGCGTGCCCCCCTGGAAGGGTACGTAGTATATGTAGGAGGGACAAATTATCATACTTGCCGAGATAAAGCCGCCCTTGAAAATGTTGGGGAAACAAAAAGAAAATACAGTACTAGAATTGAAACTGAAATCAGAGCCTAAAGCATATTTATGGATCCCAAGGACTAACACAAAAATACAATTCTACCTGGCGAATAATCAAAGCCGCGCGCATGCAGAGAGAATCTTAAAAAACATCTGGTATTTATGTTTCTCTAACTTTTTTTTTTTGTTTTTTTAAATAAGAAGGGTAGAAAAATTGAAAAATAAATTATATAGTTGCTTATTTGTTTAGTTAAATAGTAAAATACTAAGAGTTGAATAAGTACGAGATATAAAAGTAGATTTCAGGTTTCTGACTGAGGGTTAGGGAGTAGGAAATAGGAATATGAACAAAACTGCAAACAGTGATACCATTGTAGGGTACGTAGGATGAAACCGTAGTTTCTTTTGGGCATCTACTATTAATTAGACGTTTGTATTATATGCTTCTGACAGTGTCAAAAATTACTTGTTTCTACCTGTAGCAATGGAAGTCGTAAAATTTGGGGGTTGGATGTCGAGTCAATGGCTAAACGAGAAAAGCCAGTGGACGAATACCTATCACTAGTAAACTAGATAAAATATAACGAAATAATAATGTGAAACCCATCGCTTGAAAAGATGCAGACCAAGGAGAGGGAAGAGGGGGACAAAGGTCCAAGGAGAGGAAAGCTGAGGGGAGGAAGGAGAAGGCGTAGAAAGACTTGATATTGTATATTTTTTTTTCCTCCCTTCGAACTTGGCGTTAGACTGTGTGACGACACTCACAATGCGCACGACTCGGGTGCGAGTGCACCTCGGACTTAACGGGATGAGAAACGATATTTTCAGTAGTTGGGTTGTTATGTAAATTTTTTGGAAACAAATAAGTATGATATTTTTTTATTGCAGATTGCACAGAGTATGGTGCAAATTGGTTTAGTCTTTGCTTCCAACACGATTCTCGACTATTTCCTTAACATTTTCAGTGTCCAAACTTAAAAGGTATTCACGGATGCATGATATTATTCCAATCTGACTTTTTGTTCGAAGACAAACACCGACTTCAAGCGACCATGGAACGTCTTCGACACCCGACCCCATACGGCCCTTCCCCCGTCGAAGACTTTTTACTTCCGGTATCGACCACGTACCGTACGTGATCATGATATGAAGTTATGAACAGCCAGAACGCCTTATTTTTTTTGGAAAACACTAGTCCACAGAAATAGTGTACCGAAATGTTTTACCAAAAATTGTTTTTATTTATTTATTCTTAGTGATTAAGTAAATGTTTTTAAATGAATATGTATTTTTTTTTATTTTAAAAAAATATGTAAATAGTTTTAAAAAATATTGAAAGAAAAATTGATAAAAAAAAAAGGAAAACTCACTGATCGGTATATATCTTTTCTGTGTACGTAGCAACGTCTTATTTTTTCAGAGCGATGCTACAAAGTGATCGTTTCATATATTTTTTTCATATATTTTTAATAAGTTTAAATATTTTTAAAATATAAAAAATATATTAATACATTTAAAATCACTTTCTTAATCACTAAAAATAAATAAATAAATTGACCAGCAGTTATTTTGAACATACAAACTTAGTTATTTTGGACATCTTTAGATCGACGTTTGTAATATTGTGTACGTGCGCCATGGTCTAAAAAAGTATACGGCCGAAATACAATTGATACATTATGATCAGATGGATCACTTATTAATTAATTAACACTCATATTGCTACATTACCAATATTACAAGTACTAGTACTCTACCATTATTCAATGTGAGTCTTAATATGTCACAATATTGTAAGGGACTTAATTGCCAGGGCGCCACATCATATCCACGTTACATCTAAAAGTACAACTAATCGAAGAAAAAATATCAACGAAATGATTTGGTTGTGTTTTTGTAACTTAATTTAGGCATTTGGATATGATCTGTAATATATACTCCGGTCCTGATCATGGGAGGCATTTTTGCGTACTAACTTTTGTGATTTTCAACTTTTTAAGCATGCGTGCCTCTTCTTTTGTTGGGATTTTACGTGTTTGGTCGTGTCGACACTGTATGTGATATGGGATTTTATATTTATTTTTAGTGAATTATTCCTGGTACGTGCATGTGCAGATTTTGGTGGTGATTGGATATTGTTGAGCACTTTAAATGCCTAAAGCAGCAAAGAAAGTGATATATGGATACACTAATTAAAAAGTAAAAGTAGGTTAGCTGGGGTAAAGATAACCAAATTATATTATGTTTGAAAAATTGATTCTAACCCATTTAAAGGTATGTTTCTTTTTTGGCCGGATTGTGTTAATTAGGATATATGAAAAATAATACATATTTTTTCTCTCTTTTTTCCCGCATTTTGCTTAATAATAAGGGTAGAAAAATTGAAAAATAAAATATGTAGTTACTTATTTCATTTAGTTAAATAGAAAAAAAAAAGAGAGAGTTGAATATATTAGTATCCTGAGGTCAAATATATATAAAAATGGCATTCTTATTGAAATATGAATCGAAATTTAATTAATTAGACTAATTTGCATGATTTTTTTTTATTATTATTAATACTAGCCAGTTCTTTGTCTGTGTAATATTTTTCACGACAAAAGGAATCTCTACTAGCACGCTGCTGTTTTATGATAATTGATTTCTAACGCAAACAAGATGAAAAATGGTAACAAGACATTTTATAAGAATATATTATAAAATATTATAAAATGGTAACAACACTGTATAAGAATATATTATAAAAAATATTATAAAAAGTATTGTGAGAATATCATTACGCAAAAAAGTATTGTGCCATGAGGATTTTAGGTGATCGAGCTTTTTCCTGTGAAAGTTAAGATCAAGTTCTCTATGGCATTGTGGCATGAAATGACTTGAAAATGATCCCCCTTTCTAATATTCTCTCCTCTTCTTAGGAAGGTAATTTGAATCTCATGAAACAGAGGAAACCTTTTTTAAATTATTTGGTTTGTGTACTTGTGGTGATCTTTGGCCTAAACATCTAGCTGATCATGTGAGTATATATATACCAAAAGAATTAAACTGTGATCTCGATCATTGGTTACCATAAATTAATATTTAGCATGTACTAGTTCTGCAAGTACTAGTGCTAGAACATAATATAGATAATATATTATTGCTTCATAACCAAGTTTCTGTATAGATTTGTTTGTTTTTACTTTTTTGTGAAATTGTGGTCGAGGGAAACAATGCTTTGATTTTGATTCTTTGAATATGCTGGAGTAAGCGACAAGGTATCTATCTTAATAGTGGGATAGGCTCTAGCCAAACAATCCACAGAACAGTACCAGAATTAGTCAAGCATTATTATGGCCTAGACTTAGAATACATTACATTATGATTACCCACTTTCCACAATTTCACAAAAAAGTAAAAACAAACAAATCTATACAGAAACTTGGTTATGAAGCAATAATATATTATCTATATTNATTGAAATTACAAATATGTGTGGTATTGAGTAAAGGAATTTACCAAAAGCTATGCCAAATTTTACAATTATGAACTAATTCAAATAATTACAAAAAATAATGAAAAGATGAAAGTACCATCGATTGTACTAACCATACCAATAGGTAATTAACATATTGATGGAATAGATCTAAGAAGGAAACATGGTGTGGAAAAGAGCTGCTATATGAATGAGAAAGAAAATACACATAATTAAGGTCAAGAATCAAATTACTCCTTTTACAAACGCATGCAGCTTCTTCCTTTTAGAATCCCATAACTTATATCCAACAAATATACAAAAAAGATCTTAAAACATATTTAAATCATGGGATTAATATCCAGTGTTCATTTGGCCACCTTCAAGGGTATTATACCTATTGAAATTGGAACAAGCTCCTTTACCAACACTAGTTTTGCCAGAGCTGCCGTGACATGCCTGCAAATAGGCTTAAAGATAGCTTCCCAGTTGGCAGTATGCCTGCGTGATGTCACTCTCTCATAACGAATTATTTGAATGTAGGGGTTTTATATTTGCAGTGTTTACAGTACTAGTTTTAGGGCATGTGGTTGCCATTGCACATAAAACAAAGAGGCTATATATTTGCAATGTTCTTTGTTATTTGTTTTTCAGATTTTCTAACTTTCCGATTATATAATTCTACTAAAAAATTCAATGCAATGATTTTTGTCTACTCTTTGTTATTTGTATTCAGAGCTTGTCGTAGAAAGCATGGCTAAGCATCATCCAGATTTGATTATGTGCCCAAAGTAGCCGGGAATTGCTATTGGACACCTTTGCGAGAAATGTGACGGGAAGTGTGTAATCTGTGACTCCTATGTGTGCCTTTGCACATTGATTCGGGTTTGTGATGAATGCAACTATGGGTCGTTTCAGGGTTGCTCATGTGTTATTTGTGGAGGAGTGGGAATTTCTTGTGGTTGCTATTGTAAGGAAATAGAGAGGCTATACATATGGAAAACTCATATATTTAGTTATCATATAACTGGAATTTGGTATGTGGTTGCTAAGCATGCACTGATCTTTATATATATATTGAGATGAATATTGCAAGTTAATTCCAAGTGAAAATGATGAGGGAATTTGGCAACTTTTTGGTGATATTTGTCTCCATATAGTTGTTTCCTTCATGGCCATTAGGACGGAAAATCTAGACATGTTTCTAGTGCTTCACCTTCATGGCCAGATTTTGTGGTACTAATTAATCTACAACGGGGATGAAAAGGCTCTTCTGTTTCTTTTGTTTGGCCAAAAAGACCAACAAAAGCGGCAACCTTATTCAATTCAAGCCTTGATGTGGAAACATGCTTCATATGCTGGCATCCTCCATGTTCCTTCAAAACTTGAAAGACGTAGACATATAGTGTTAAATTATTATTATTTTTCCGTTTCCGAATAATGAGCCATCGCATATACCACTCAAATTACATCAAACTGAAAAATGATCTTTTCTCAATACTGTTTTAGAGCTGGCTTCTCATTTGTGCTCACCAGAGCCCAATCACCCTTTTGATTTTGGGGAAGGAAGAGAAATGTATGTTTTTATAAATACATGGTTTTTTCTACAAATGCACCGTTTTTTAAAATTATCTTCGTTTTAAAGTTGTCTTTGTTAATGAGATAGATACAATAGATTACTAGCTTCCAAGCATTGCATTTTGTTCTTGATTTGACGGACATGACATATTTAAGGATTTTTAAGTTCTTACGGCATGCCAACATGAGAAGTTTCTGGACTAACATGAGAACTGTGTACTATCGCTTCTCCACTTTACATAGATTCATTGCATCCGAGTTCCTTTCTATAGTTGAGTTCATACAGAGAAAGTCTTGTTTGTGACATCTTTCGTATGGAATTTCAGTGGGCTGCAATTTCTATTCCTCTTCTCTGAACTGGTCTTATATATCTTTTAGGTTCTGCTTGTGGAAAACCTTTTCTGTTTCACTATTGGTCTGATCAGTTGGAAAGACTTCCACTTGATTACATTAATTAATTTTATGTTAGCAGCAAACCCACATGCAGGCGAGTTTAATAAAGGATTACATCAATCTGAATCTATAGAACTTTTAGACGGTTTAAAAGTAGCAATTCTATGTAGTAGGCTTGACATGGATTTGGTACATTCCAGGAACTCTGCTAAATTATACTTGTGTGCGCACTTCACAAACGATAGTCTTTGGTAAGAGAGAAGGGGTAGGTTATTATGGGCTTTATCCAGATTCACGCTCTTCGTTTAGTTTGATCATGCCACTCTGTGCTGACAAGTGGCCTTGGACTTGGTCCTCTGATTTATTATATTCATGATTGATTTATTGTTTCACTTTTTATGAAGTTTTATCCCTTTTTTTTCTTCATTTTGGATGTTTCAGTAATTGAGCATGTGTTCTGTCTCTACATTGTGTTACGTATTGGCATTCCTCTAATGCGGTGGATTTTTGGACCTGATTATTTATCTGGTTTAATATAATTCTTTTACAGGCTCATATTAAGAAGATCATGCTGATGAGGATGTTGGGAAGATTTCCATGGCTTTGCCTCTTCTAGTCTGTAAGTAATTTGTTAAACTCTTAGCAGTTTTTTTGGGTTTATATATTTCTTATTTCTAATTATTTTTTTAATGATTAGTCAGTAGTTCGCAGATCTTCTTTCACCTTCAACATTTATCTTTTTATTTGGCTTTGTATTCTTCATTTCTTGAAAATAATGTTCTGGTTTTCTTTGAAATTTGTTTCGATATGTAGCTAGTGTGTAACAGCCCGCTAAAATTATCAGTTTTGGATTATTTCCCGACAGCAATCACATCTCTCTCGTCTTTACCCTCATCTGGAATCACGCGTATAGATTATCTTTTTCCGTAAATCACGTAATTTGTTCTTCACCGACAGCTATAAAATCATGAACAGTTTTATCCTAAGCGTTGTACCTCGATGGCGTTTTCCGGATCTTATCCATCGAATTTCAAAGTATTAGATAAGCTTGTTTTTAAAGTAGCACAATTATAATAATTTAATGAGTTCTGAAAATATTATAATTGTGGATATTTATTTAGATTAAATATTTTAATTGTTTTAAGATATTTAAGAGTGACACGGACCTAAGCGTGTTCACCACAAGTTATGTTAAGGATGACACGGATCTAAGCGTGTTCATCACAAGTTATGTTAAGGATGACACGGACCTAAGCGTGTTCATCACAAGATATGTTAAGGATGGCACGGACCTAAGCGTGTTCATCACAAGTTATGTTAAGGGTGACACGGATCTAAGCATGTTCACCACAAGTTATGTTATGCGGTGCCACGGACTCAAGCGTGGTTCACCTTATGTAAAGTTCATATAAGTTTCAGATCATGTTCAAGTTAAGTTATTCATGTCAATCACGACCCTAAATGCTAGGATGGGGTAATATCCTAGTGGAACTCCTTTGTTCACGCTGGAGTGTCTAAATAGGTGTGAAATTCCCTGGGTTGACGAAGTACAGTCAACAGGTTGCGAATGGGGCCTAAGTAACTGGTCACCGGAGCGCGCCAGGCACTAACGCCGATGGTGCCATTTTTATGTTACGTGTATTCATGGGGCCACAACAACTGTGGAGCATGAAGTATGGGGCCACAACAACTGTGGAGCATACACTACGTGAGACACAGCAATTGTGACACGTAGAATACGTGGGGCCACAACAACTGTGGAGTACGTATTAACGCACTCACAGCTGGTCTAGATACCTGTGTTGTGATGCGGTAATCGGCAGGGACACACGGCTCTAGGGGACCCGTGTAGCACCCATATGGTCACGTTATTAATCAAGACAATTGAATAAGATTCCAAGTTTATGTTAAGTCAAGTTTCAGATCAAGTGCATGATAAGTCAAGTTTCAGATCAAGTTCATGTTATGTTATGCTCACGTACATGTTATGTTCATGTTCATGTTATGTTCCAAGTTCATGTTCACATCATGTTATGTTCACGTTTATGATATGTTCAAGCTCACGTTCATGTTATGTTATGTTCATGTCCATGTTATGTTTCACGTTCATGTTATGTTGATTGTTCATGTTATGTTTTAAGCTTAAGTTATGCCATGTTAAGTCAAGTTCAGTTCACGTTTAAGTTCTGGTTAAGTCATGCTATATGTCAAGTTATGCTATGCTTATGTATGACTATACTTATGCATTTATGCTTTTACTGCCATGCATGCATCTTTAACCTGTGTGTGAGTTTTATGTTAACTTACTGAGATTTGTAATCAAATCTCACTGTGGTAGTCCCAACTACCATTCCCCCCGAATGGTAGATCTTGTTACAGGACCCAAAGGAGAATTGGAATCTGACCAACTGAATACGGTCGACTAGGCCACGGTGCGATGTTGATGATGGTATAGTATTTAACTTAGGTTAATACTTGTACTTTTGGAGTTGTATCTCAAGTATTCTTTTGATCACAACCATTTTGGACTAGTGTGGTGATCACGGCTTTTTAGTATGCCTTTATGTATGAAATATGTTTCAAGTATTTGGGATATTTTAGTTTGGTGCATAGTATTGCTAAAGAAAAAAAAATTATCCGCTGCGAATATTGCATAATGCTAGATGCATGTTAGGAACATTGCATCTTATATGTCATGAACGGGGGCAGGTAACCTTGTGTTGCATGTCTCGACGCTTCAAATGTCCGTTCAATCCCAAGCGGAATTTGGGGGCGTCACAGGGTGGTATCAGAGCAATACGTCTCTGGGTTGTAAATCCAATGTCCTTAGGAAATGCACCAAATACTAGGTTGAGATTTTAGTCTTCATTAGGCTTGAATTTCTTCGAGATCATGTGCAGAAAAGCGATATAGTAATAGAGTTCACAAACACACATGATCAGTTAGCAGATATATTCGCAAAACCTTTACCAGAAGATAGATTATATATGATTAGAAGAGAAATAGGTATGAAGCATGTTACGAATATCTCTTAAAGGATAAACCAGAGTTCATAAATATAGAGAGATATTTTTTTTAAATAAAATGCTTCTACATAAACTTGAGGTTCTTAGCCTCATGTTGGAGACGCTCATTCTCTTCATACAATATCATTCATCCCTATTCATGGGACTGGCAAGCGGAATGAAGAATCCAGTAGAGTTTTCAGCTGTTTATTCTGCTGCCGAAGGATTCCTTCCCTGGTGTGAGACTCTTGAACAATTCGTTGAAGTACAACAATTTGTTCTTTAAGCCTTTCAACCTCATGGTTTTTGGCTTGTACCCGCTGGGAAAAAGCAATTATAGAAGATGAGTAGCGAGTCCCAAGACTCACCAAGTCGTAGACAGCATCGGAGTCTGACTTATTAGCCATACTAGTATTTTCTTGCTGCAGCATGGCACCTATGGCAGCTGCAGAAAGGACAGGAGGTTGAGGTGCTGAATACCTCATGGATGGATCTAGAGAAATGTTAGAAGATTGAGCCATTGAGAAAAGAATTGAAAACTTAAGGCGAGAATGTTGAAGGAATGCAAGGAGTTATAGAGATGAGAATAAGTTTTGATGCATATTGGATTGAGTTGAAGACTGATTTTATAGAGATTGCAGAAAGAAGAAGACAAACTAGTTTCTCTTCAAATCTTATTTAGTCAAAAGAAATACAAGATATGCTGGACACGCTTTGTCAAAAGTTTCTTACTAAGCCAGCTAGATTAACAGTAGTTTGTCCCTATTTCTCTAGAAAACGATGAACCTCTGCTGTTATCTGCCGATGTTGACCCTGTATCTGAATCCTTTCTCGTTCCAGCTCTTCTATTCGTGGTTGCAGATCATGAGCATACCAATCTGCAAATTTCTTCAACTCTTGGTTTTCTTGCTGTAGCCTTTTATTTTCTCTATCCTTATTAGCAAGCTTCTGTTGTAACTCAGATATTCGGATGTTAAGATGATCAATCTCACTTACCCTCGCCAGTAACCTCCGAGACATGATCGTAACAGAGGCAGCATATTGACTACTGAGCTTCCATGATTCTGTAATAATCTCAGAATCAGTCCTACTAGAAGAACAGTTCTCTGCTCCTATAATGGTATTGACGATCTCAGGAGAGAAGATTGTTGGTGGATGCGTCAAGGGTTCTTGATTCAAGTCTGGAACCGAGGTGGAGGAGAATTGCCCAGCCATTCTTTTGTTATGGAAAAACAAAACACAGGTCAAGAAGTGATGTTTTTTCTTTCCGATGGATGAAGATGATCCTGTTTCTTTATAGAAACTCAAAGCCTTCAATCACGGTTGTCATCAACATCAGGCGTTTGTTCAAATCGCCAGCTGTATTAAATTCATAGAGTAGGCCCCGAGACTTTGCAGCACTTGTCGGGTCACGGACGGTTCTTTTTTTTCAAACTATCTACAGTGTTTTAAGCGTGTTTTACGTTTGTACTTGCGTCGATTTCGAGGACGAAATCTTCTTTTTAGGAGGGGAGGATGTAACAGCCCGCTAAAATTATCAGTTTTGGATTATTTCCCGACAGCAATCACATCTCTCTCGTCTTTACCCTCATCTGGAATCACGCGTATAGATTATCTTTTCGTAAATCACGTAATTTGTTCTTCACCGACAGCTGTAAAATCATGAACAGTTTTATCCTAAGCGTTGTACCTCGATGGCGTTTTCCCGGATCTTATCCATCGAATTTCAAAGTATTAGATAAGCTTGTTTTTAAAGTAGCACAATTATAATAATTTAATGAGCTCTGAAAATATTATAATTGTGGATATTTATTTAGATTAAATATTTTAATTGTTTTAAGATATTTAAGAGTGACACGGACCTAAGCGTGTTCACCACAAGTTATGTTAAGGATGACACGGATCTAAGCGTGTTCATCACAAGTTATGTTAAGGATGACACGGACCTAAGCGTGTTCATCACAAGATATGTTAAGGATGGCACGGACCTAAGCGTGTTCATCACAAGTTATGTTAAGGGTGACACGGATCTAAGCATGTTCACCACAAGTTATGTTATGCGGTGCCACGGACTCAAGCGTGGTTCACCTTATGTAAAGTTCATATAAGTTTCAGATCATGTTCAAGTTAAGTTATTCATGTCAATCACGACCCTAAATGCTAGGATGGGGTAATATCCTAGTGGAACTCCTTTGTTCACGCTGGAGTGTCTAAATAGGTGTGAAATTCCCTGGGTTGACGAAGTACAGTCAACAGGTTGCGAATGGGGCCTAAGTAACTGGTCACCGGAGCGCGCCAGGCACTAACGCCGATGGTGCCATATTTTATGTTACGTGTATTCATGGGGCCACAACAACTGTGGAGCATGAAGTATGGGGCCACAACAACTGTGGAGCATACACTACGTGAGACACAGCAATTGTGACACGTAGAATACGTGGGGCCACAACAACTGTGGAGTACGTATTAACGCACTCACAGCTGGTCTAGATACCTGTGTTGTGATGCGGTAATCGGCAGGGACACACGGCTCTAGGGGACCCGTGTAGCACCCATATGGTCACGTTATTAATCAAGACAATTGAATAAGATTCCAAGTTTATGTTAAGTCAAGTTTCAGATCAAGTGCATGATAAGTCAAGTTTCAGATCAAGTTCATGTTATGTTATGCTCACGTACATGTTATGTTCATGTTCATGTTATGTTCCAAGTTCATGTTCACATCATGTTATGTTCACGTTTATGATATGTTCAAGCTCACGTTCATGTTATGTTATGTTCATGTCCATGTTATGTTTCACGTTCATGTTATGTTGATTGTTCATGTTATGTTTTAAGCTTAAGTTCATGCCATGTTAAGTCAAGTTCAGTTCACGTTTAAGTTCTGGTTAAGTCATGCTATATGTCAAGTTATGCTATGCTTATGTATGACTATACTTATGCATTTATGCTTTTACTGCCATGCATGCATCTTTAACCTGTGTGTGAGTTTTATGTTAACTTACTGAGATTTGTAATCAAATCTCACTGTGGTAGTCCCAACTACCATTCCCCCCGAATGGTAGATCTTGTTACAGGACCCAAAGGAGAATTGGAATCTGACCAACTGAATACGGTCGACTAGGCCACGGTGCGATGTTGATGATGGTATAGTATTTAACTTAGGTTAATACTTGTACTTTTGGAGTTGTATCTCAAGTATTCTTTTGATCACAACCATTTTGGACTAGTGTGGTGATCACGGCTATTTAGTATGCCTTTATGTATGAAATATGTTTCAAGTATTTGGGATATTTTAGTTTGGTGCATAGTATTGCTAAAGAAAAAAAATTATCCGCTGCGAATATTGCATAATGCTAGATGCATGTTAGGAACATTGCATCTTATATGTCATGAACGGGGGCAGGTAACCTTGTGTTGCATGTTTCGACGCTTCAAATGTCCGTTCAATCCCAAGCGGAATTTGGGGGCGTCACAGTGTAATAGAATACCCATGCATGTAACTCAATACCCAAGTATGTAACTTGCAAGATTCCTTTCTTAACACAATATCTAATCAGCTTCTGTTTTGATATAGAAGATTTGTTGATGAATTATATCCTTTATTGCAGGAGGCTGGCCACAACCAGCAGTGACAGAGGAAGGGGTAGGGCCAGACGTAGAGGTTGTGGGCGAGTTAGTCGAAGAGCAGAGAGGTAGGTGGCTGCACACTCTGAGAAGTTTGAAGATGAGTCCGAAATTTCCAAGCACAACCAAGGCCTTGAGCGGCTCAATAATGGGGCAGAAACTAAGGACTTAAGGAACAAATTCTAGCTGGTAAAGGTGAAGAAGCACCCATTCGAAATTTTGACTTGACTGTGGTCTTGGACGAGACTGGGACTCGGCAACTGTAGCTGCTAGCACCGTCAGCTCATTTGTTTAGCCCTGGCTGGTCCTTATCTGACATTAAAAAAATGGCCATTGATCAGGAATATTATGATGAAGAGGGTTGAATGATAATGTGTCAGTTCTGTTGTTTGTAGTAGTTACTTACCCCAAATAGATTGGCAGTAGTTATTTTCAGATATAGAAGTAAATTTCAGGTTAATATTGCAAACAGTAGTACCATTGTAGGGTAGGATGAAACCGTAGTTTCTTTTGGGCATCTTTTTAGACGTTTGTAAACCTCGCCAGACCAACAGGAGCAGCCTGTTTGTAAACACTCCTTAAGGGTTAATTGATCTGCTTCATCTAGTCTGTTTGCCCTAGCTGCTAAAAAGAGTTTAAATCATCTGCAGACCAGTAAAGTAGAGATAGAGGTAGCTGACTGACCATTTTGATTCCATGAATAGAATGTTTTCTCTATTGTCTTAGGATCATCCTGGAGATCAGAACTTCAACGTCCAGAATGGAGAGGCCAATGGAGATAGATCGGGATCTTCTTTTTGCAAACCTCGAATAGGTTAGAGGTCGTCGAAGTAAAACATATATTTGAAAGTAACAAAGTTTTGAGGTCCTTGAGGGTCTGCTCGGCTAGTACTAGGCAATTAGTAGGAAACCCTTCGTTTTGTCGTGGTCATGACGTATGTATGTACGTGTCGCTTTTTCATACGTGTCTCTTTTTGGTCCAGGTGCTACCCGGGGTGGTTTTGTCCGGCGGCATCGGTTGGGCGGCCCCCCCATACGTAGGAGGGGCAAATTATCGCCGATATAATGCCTTGAAAATGTTAGAGAAACAAAAAGAAAATCCAGAATTGAAATTGAAATCTCAATTTCAATGCCTTGAAAATGTTAGAGAAACAAAATGTTTGCCCTAGCTGCTAAAAAGAGTTTAAATTATCTGCTGACGAGTAAAGTAGAGATAGTGGTAGCTGACTGACCATTTTGATTCCATGAATAGAATGGTTTCTCTATCATTTTCCTTTAAAGTAAACCCTTCCACTAGTGATTGATAGGACGATGATTATACTGGAGATACATTATTCGTGATTATAATTCTAATGCTATCATTATTCGTGATTGATATTCTGGACATGCAGAGTCCAGTCTCTTGCTTTCCGCAACACTATAATTGAAACAAACCTATTCCTTGAGTACAGAAATAAATGCGCTTTTCTGGAAGGGTACGAAGTATATGTACGAGGGGCGAATTGTCATACTTGCCGAGATAGAGCCCTTGAAAATGTTACAAAACAAAAAGAAAATCCAGAATTGAAATTGAAATCAGACCCTAAAGCATATATATGGATCCCAAGGACTAAAACAAAACTACAAATCTACCTGGCGAATTATAATCAAAGCCTTGCGCAGAGAGAAACTATAAAAATATCTGGTATTTATGTTTCTCTACCTTTTTTTTTTTCCTAATCTTTTTGCTTAATAAGAAGGGTAGAGAAATTGAAAAATAAATTATATAGTTGCTTATTTTATTTAGTTAAATAGCAAAATACTAAAGAGTTGAATAAATATCAGATATAAAAGTAGATTTCAGGTTAATATTGGGTTAGGGAGTAGGAAATAGGATTCCTCACTCTCTCATGCACTCACTCAAAACATAAAGTCATACGCACATACAAAATCACACGCACGCACTCTCTCTCTCTCTCTCTCTCACACACACACACACATACAAACACTAATATGGTGTAACAATCAGGATTAAGAACCATTAGGCAAATCCATGGAACAAATTTAAGGAAGGTAATGAAGAAAATGCTTATGGAGGACGTTTGATACAAAAAATTCTTCGAGACAAGAAGACAAATCGGTCAAGCTGAAACTGACCTTTTGAAGCCCAAGGAAAAGAATATCGATTGGAGAGAGTGGTATGTTATGAAATTGTAAGAGGGAAGCCAAACAAAACTAGAATAATATATATAAATTTTTTTTTCTAGTTTTATATAATTTTTTTTATGATAAGAAGATTTATAATAAAAATAAAATACGTTTAATACAACTTATGTATTAAAAAAGTATTTGATATGCCAATAATAATATATCATTAAAATAATATAAAGACATCCATACAAATATATTAAATAAAAGAAATATAAAATATTTAAAATTATAACTTGTATTCTTTTAAACAAACAAAATTATTAAATATTAAATCTAAATTAAAATTCATAATTATAAACAATTAAATTATTTACTAAAAGTTCATCTTCATCTCCCACCATTTGCAGGTGATCGGCCTTTTGTAATTTAATTGAGAACGAGGCGTCATGATCAGTTGAAGCATTTTGTCCTTTTCTGGGTAATTACTGGTCATGATCAACACGTCGAGTATCGATTCAAAGTTCCAACTCACACTCCTCCGATCTTGAAGTGGATCTCCCACTAGACCATAGCTAGTCTTCAAGACAAATGATAAAATAATAATACACTTATCATTATTTTATCATCATTTTATCACTTGTAATATTTTTTTTATTTTTTTTTAAGTATTTTTTTAATATATTGAATCATTAAGAAAAATTTTTAAAAATATATAATTTTATTAATAATCACTTTCTTAATCATTAAATAAAAGAAAATTTAAAAATTAAAAAAATAATAAAATAATGACAAGACTATCATTATTAAAAAGTAAATGTCATCCAGACACGAACCACTTCTTGACATTCCCACAAATGTATCTCGTTGAAGCTTCTTTTACTTGTCCAATAAATGTGACAGTAGCCGTCCTTTACTTTGAGATCACCACGAAACGTCTCAGGCGTTTGGAATTGTTTCACAGCCGTTGATTCGGAATTGTTTCACAGCCGTTTGATTCGGAATTGTTTTACCGTACAAGCTGACTCATCTTATCCGAATCCAAACCACGCCTACCCTCTTGGTTCAGTTTGATCATGCCACGTTGACATGATCAGTAGGTGGGAACTGGCCCTATCATTCTTCGATTTATTATACTCATGAATGATTCCATTTACTGTTTGTTTTTATTTCTCCAATGAAGTGGATTTTTTCTACTTTTATTTATGTTTTTACCAACGAGGTGATTTTCTTGTTCTCATAAAAGTAGTAAATTAGAGACCATTTTATGAAAATAACTCTTTCAATACTCTTTCATAATGTGCGTAAAGGATGATAATGCAAAAAAGATCATTTTTTTTTAATACTCTTTTATAAAATATAAATTCGTTTTCGTTTTCTTTTAATTTACATGGAATGGAAAACTGATAAAAGATGATAAAGATCCTAAGCTTTTAATGCTTTATGCTTTTCTTGGACAGCTGTCTAAGTAGTGGGAAAGGAAAAGAAACAGAAGAGAAAATGTGGTGGTCCCAAATGTGATGTTACTGGGACCAAAGAGAAGACCGAATAGTGTAAATTTATTTATTTTATTTTATTTTCAACCATTTTTTTAATATATTTTTGAAAACTAAAAAAATATTAATTTATTGATAATTACTTCAAACAATTTTCACGAAAGGGAAATGAAATTTTTTGTGACAAGAAAAAAAATATATATATCAAATCCAGTGGCAGGATGAGCGAAACCTAGATCAAGTTATGGAAACTGCAAATAGCCGGCGGATACACAGACAGGCAAGCTAAGAACTCTAAAGTGCCCACATTTCCCATGGCCCTCTCTTCACAAAATAATCTTTTATAGCTTACTGCCGGCCTTGCTCTCTCCATTTCTGCTGCATCAAAATAGCACAAGAGTTTCTTGAAAGGATGAAGCTTACCGTGGACTTGAGATTTCCATTCCTGCCACCCATAGGCCTCGCCCTTAGGTTTTCTAATATCCCAATTATACAGCTCTTGGCCTCAAAATGGCAACTTCCAACTTGAATCCCTTGGCCTTCCCATGTTTCTCCTTACACTCTTTATTATTGTCATTGTCATCCTTCTCTGCCTTATGATCTGAGTGAAGTTTGATCTGAAGGTGGAGAGACCCAGGTTGCTTATAGGAGATGTATCGGGTCTGTTGACTATTTTACTGCTGGCCTCGCTCATTTTGCCGCTCTCACTATTAGAGGATGACTCATCACAGCACCACGTCAACGAGGAGAAGGATGGCATGGTTTCCCGAATATATTGTTCTGTTTATTTGTTATTTGTCCCCTCTGTAATGAGCTGTATAAAATGGCAGTATTGTCTTTATATAGGATAAGTTAGTTAGGATATTCTTTGGTTGTTGAATATATTTGTATGATTGGCATCGTTCCTGCAATATATGAAGAATTTTCTCTCTGCAATTTTATCTTCCTCTGTTCTGTATTCATTTGTTACATGGTACCAGAGCTTCCGATCAATGGCCGACGCTCGTAAAGAAACCGACGCTCACAAAGAAACTGAATCCCATTCTTTCAACAACACAAACACCACAAACAAATACCTTAATTTTTCTGACCCTTTCAATCCATTCCGAATTGAGACTAGTGATAACCCAACTGCAGCCCTTGTTTTCGAACTCTTGACTGCTGATAATTACGTTAGTTCGTCCCGTACTATCTCCCAAGCTCTTCGCGCGAAGAACAAACTTGCGTTCATCAATGGTACATTGCCTAAACCCATTGACCCCTCCGACCCCCTGTTTGAAGCTTGGGAGAGATGCAACGTCTTGGTTGTTTCGTGGCTACAAAATTCATCAAAAGTCCATCTGTCAAATCTAGTCTTGCTTTAATTAATGATTCAAGAGTATTGTGGCTGGAACTCAGGGATCGTTTTACTCATCAAAATGGCCCTCGAATATTTCAACTCAAACGTGACTTAGTCAGCTTATCTCAAAACCAAGACAATGTCAGTACCTATTTTGGTCATCTCAAAGCATTATTGGATGAACTAGCTATTTATGACCCTCTTCCCGATTGTGAATGTGGGAAATTAAAAATTCTTCCTGACCGATATGATCGAGACTGTGTCATTCAATTCCTTATGGGATTGTCTAATTCATACTTAAACACCCGAGACCAAATAATGCTACTTGACCCTCTACCACCTCTTAACAGAGTATTCTCCATGATCCAACAGCAGGAACGACAGCATTTGATGGTTCCTTCTACCAATTCCCCTGACCTTATGGCAATGATGGCCAAACCGACCTTTCACTCCAGCAAAAATTCCTCCAAAACCACTCACCAGAAAAATAATGGCCCATACTGCTCTTATTGCAAGATTCCTGGCCCTTCCCTTGAAAATTGTTTTAAGGTTGGCAATGTGACGCCCACAACTCCCACATACAGCCACGCGGAAGTCGAGACGTCGGGATGATGACAACCCGGGTCACACATCCCATCGCCAAGTGCCAGAAGTGTGTGCACAAGCAAAATGTGTACAAATAAAAACACGCAGCGGTTAGATAAGTCATATATTTAAGTACCAGAAATTTTTTCTTAGTTAATACAAACCAGATTCAAACATACATACTAAAATATTACAAATCCAACATCATTTCAAACCAAATACATATTAATAAAAACATCGCCAAACATAATATACTTAAAGATCATCCAGCTACTCCTCCGGCGGAGCCGCCTTCTCAGGCTCAGCCTCCTCATCATCAAGATCTGCATCAAAATCTACGGTACCAAAAATGGTACCGCAGGTAAGTAAAATCCAAACAACACAAGATATAAACATATTAAAACCCAAACAATATGCATGAATTATGCCCAATGCACATGTCCCCAAAACCATATTTTTCCCACACACGCCAAAAGTCCCATTTGGCCCAAAACCTTTCCTTTAAAATTATAACTCGCCATTATCTCACATAATGGCCAAAAATCAATCTCAAACCATTTTTCCATTTTTCCTTAATCGAATGCACCATGACCTCCCCTAGGGTCATTCGCAAGTCCTGGCTTCATATCAAGCGATGCCCAGTTCCGCGCCTCTCGCGCGTACGTAGCCAAGCATCCTCTAGCCCCCGCCAGCAGAGGGGCCACGGAGTCAGTGAGTAGGGCGATGTCTGGTTCTGCGCCTCTCGCGCGTACGTAGCCAAACACCCCCTAGTCCCGCTCCCGTCGTCCAACGACAACTCAGGGGACGTCACTCAGTATATTACGCTCCCGAGTGACCAGAGGAGCTCCACCGAGATAATAACCCATCCTGGCTTGGGCTCGTGAGACACACGCACCCAAAAAGCCGTTTACACATATAACACCATTTTTCAATAAAAATGCGCATGATCATGTATGCTCAATACCATGCCAATAAAATCACATAAAATAACCACACAACCCGAACATCACAAACAACCAACAAACAACTCCGTCCTCAATTCCAACCGACCCCCGAACTCCTCGGACTCAGTCCGGAATCAACAAACCAACCAGATGACAAAATAAATTATTGTAAAGGCAATAATATATTAAATCTAAAACGAAGCTTGGGAAAATACTTACAGCGCTAAATATGATTTTTAGAAGGGTCGGCGCGAAGCAAACGGCAAGCGGAAAGCAACGTAACAGTGCAAATGCACTGTAGCCGTGGGTCGCAAAATACCCACTTTTGAACGGGGACGAACCAAGACCCCAAATTGATAGGGAATGGTCTAGGGAGGTTTATGAAGCTAGTGGAAACGAGTTTTGGCCGTGGGTGGCGGCGAAAACGCCGGTTGAAGCGAAAAACGTGCAAATCGGAGTTGAGCTCGTGGGAGCTGCTCCGGTGACCGTTTGAGGCCGGGGATGGGTGGGTTAGGTCGGCAAGGAGTAGGGGAAGAAGTGGTGAAGAGGTGGTGGCCGGAGGTGGAGCGACGGCGGCGGATCGAGCCACAAACCGTGCGGCTTTTTGGGCGTTTTCCGGCCAAACGGCCGGCCGGTTGGGGCTGGGAGTTGGGGGGAGTGATCACCGGCCGGAGGGGAGTCGACCGGCAGGGGTGGCGTCGGGCACGACGCCGGCGAACGGCGGGCCTGGGCGGGAAGGCTTTCCGGCGTGGGTGAGGAGAGAGAGAGAAAGAGAGGGACGCGGGGAGAGAGAGAGAGCCGAACGGGAGAGGAAGAAAAAAGGGAAAAAAGAAAAAAGAGAAAAAAGAAAAAGAAGAGGAAAAGAAAAGAAAAAAGAAAAAGATGAAGGAAATTAATGAGGTCCAGTCCTCACGTCGGAAGTCCGAAGACTGATCAGCCGAAAACGGTATAAAAACATAAAACGATTAAAATAAATTAACACTACATCAAATAAATAAATAAACACCAATAAAATATTTTAAACACATCAATAAGCTAAAATAAAATAAATAACTAGTAAAAACCAATTATTTAAATTTTTAAAACCAAAAACAAGCCAAAATAAATTAAATCACAATTTAAATCCAACAGCCAATAAAATCCATTTAAAACTCGATAATTTAAAATAAAAGCACTATAAAATATTTAATTAAATTAAAATATTCCTTCAGTGAAAATACACATAAAAGCGGGTCATCACATCCTCCCCCCCTTAAAACAAATTTCGTCCTCGAAATTTGCAGGACCGAACACCAACTTGAAACAAGCCATACAATTCCACATAAAACCAACTGCAACCAAGATTAAGAAACGTACCGTCATCACTCGAACAAGTAGGGGTACTGCTCCCTCATGTCCACTACTCGCTCCCAGGAGAAATCTTGAGCTAACGGATCTCCCCAGGCCACCTTAACCAGATATATCGTTTTAGACCTTAACTGTTGCTCCTTCCAATCCATGATCTGCGATGGAACAACCTCATAAGTAAGGTCCGGTTGCAACTGAATATTCTCTGGGTCGACAAAGCGTGGCTCTTGTTGTCCAAAACTCTTCTTTAAAGACGATACATGGAAGACATTGTGTATATCCCCAAAATATTCTGGCAAAGCAACTCTGTAAGCGACGGACCCTACCTTCTCCAAAATCTGAAAAGGTCCAACATATCTCGGATCCAGCTTCCTCTTCTTCCCGAAACGCTTAACTCCTTTCATGGGAGAGACCTTGAGGTAAACCCAATCGCCTTCTTCGAAAGACAATTCCCTCCTCCTGGTATCCGCGTAACTCTTCTGACGACTTTGCGCTGCAGCCATCTTGTCTCTTATAATCTGAATCTGACCTTGCATTTCCTGAATTATCTCGGGTCCAATTATTTTCTTCTCCCCGACTTCATCCCAGCATAAGGGGGATCTACATTTCCTACCATACAGAGCTTCATAAGGAGCCATTTGGATGGATGCATGGAAGCTGTTATTATAAGCGAATTCTATGAGTGGCACATGATTTTCCCAACTCCCCTGAAATTCCATAGCACACGCTCGCAACATATCTTCAAGAGTTTGAATGGTGCGCTCTGATTGGCCATCCGTCTGGGGGTGATAAGCAGTACTAAACTTTAATTTAGTACCTAGAGCCGCCTGCAAACTCTTCCAGAAATGGGAGGTGAACCTTGGATCCCGATCCGACACTATGCTCTTGGGTATCCCATGTAATCTCACTATTTCTTTTACATACATGCGAGTCAATTTTCCCAGAGAATCCGTATTATTGACCGGTAAGAAATGAGCACACTTAGTCAGTCGATCAACAATCACCCAAATTGAGTTCTTTCCACTGGGAGTCCTCGGCAAGCCCACTACAAAATCCATGGTGATGTCATCCCATTTCCATTCAGGAATAGGAAGAGGCTGAAGCAAACCTGCTGGTCTTTGGTGTTCGGCCTTGACTTGACGACAAGTGTCACATCTCTCAATATACAAGGCAATGTCCCTCTTCATTCCTTCCCACCAAAAATTTTTCTTTAAGTCCCGATACATTTTTGTGCTACCAGGATGAACGGAATAGGGAGCCGCGTGAGCCTCGGCCATAATTCGCTCCTTAAATTCTGAGTCCTTAGGAATTACTCTACGATCTCGGAATCGAAGAATCCCATCTTTATCCAAACTGTAGTGCAATGGCCCTCTAGATTTTCTGACTCTTTTTCTAATGTCCAAAAGCTTCGGATCTTTTCTTTGTAGAGTCTTCAATTCTTCAAAATCAACTACTTGAATGTCAAGAATTGAAGATATCACTTCCTCCTGGTGCGAACTTCCAATGAGGAGCCTTCTCATCCCGCAAAGTATCGAATCCATTCCAGAAGATTCAGCCTCATCCTCTAAGTGTGACTTCCGGCTCAAGGCATCAGCAACTACATTTGCTTTTCCTGGATGGTATTTAATCTCACACTGATAATCACTTATTAGCTCTAACCATCGCCTTTGTCTCATGTTGAGATTCTTCTGAGAAAATAAATGCTTTAGACTCTTGTGATCGGTGTAGACTTCGCAAACAGCCCCATATAAATAGTGTCGCCAAATCTTAAGAGCAAATACTATTGCAGCCAATTCTAAATCATGTGTCGGGTAATTCTTCTCGTGGTCTTTCAGTTGACGAGACGCATAAGCCACAACCCGTCCTTCTTGCATGAGAACACATCCCAAACCAAATTTAGATGCATCACTAAAAACTACAAACGGCTTATGTGGTTCTGGAAGTGCTAATACTGGCGCAGTTGTCAATCTGTTCTTCAATTCCTGGAAACTCCTCTCGCACTTGTCTGACCAAACAAACTCTGCATTCTTTCTCGTCAAAGCGGTGAGAGGTCCGGATAAACGGGAAAATCCCTCCACAAATCTTCTATAGTATCCAGCAAGTCCCAAGAAACTTCGAATCTCGCGCACAGTCGAAGGACGCTGCCATGATAAAATAGCTTCCACCTTACTGGGATCAACTGCTACACCGTCTCGGGAAATTACATGCCCGAGAAATTTAACTTCTTCCAGCCAAAACTCACATTTGCTAAGCTTCGCATACAGTTGGTGCTCTTGTAACTTCCCAAGCACTAAGCGAAGGTGATAAGCATGCTCTTCAATATCCTGAGAATAAATTAAAATATCATCAATGAAGACCACCACAAAAGAATCCAAGTAAGGCCGAAAAACCCGATTCATCAGATCCATGAAAGCTGCGGGGGCATTAGCCAACCCAAAAGGCATCACTTTAAATTCATAATGCCCGTATCTTGATCGAAAAGCAGTCTTGGGTATATCTCTATCTCTTATTCGCAGCTGATAATATCCTGATCTCAAGTCAATCTTCGAAAAGATAGCTGCTCCTTGAAGCTGATCAAATAAATCGTCAATTCTTGGGAGAGGATATTTATTCTTGATGGTCACTTTATTAAGTTCCTGATAATCAATACACATTCTAAGAGTGCCATCTTTCTTTTTAACAAATAAAACTGGTGCACCCCAAGGTGATGTGCTTGGCTGGATAAATCCCTTGTCCACCAACTCTTGCAACTGGACTTTCAACTCCTTCAGCTCAGCTGGTGCCATACGGTAAGGGGCTTTATGGACAGGAGCTGCCCCAGGTTCTAAATCAATTACGAACTCCAACTCACGGACTGGAGGTAACCCCGGCAAATCATCTACAAACACATCGGGAAATTCTTCTACAACTGGAATATCTGCTAAAGACTTTTTCCCAATTGGCGTAGACACCACTTGAACTAAAAAGGCGTCCGCTCCACAAGCAATATCTCTCTTCGCTTGAATTGCCGATATAACCATCGGCTTTTCTTTTAATTTACTCCCCATAAACTCTAGATATTCGCCATCTGGGAGTTGAAAGCTGATTACACGGCTTCTACAATTAATACTTGCACAATACCGATACAACCAATCCATGCCGAGAATAATATCAAATCCCAACAACTTGAATACAACTAAATCGGCATCAAGTGTCCTTCCACCAAAATCCAAGGGACAACCCAACGCAACTTTAGAACAACAAATCATTTCACCATTTGGAAGACTCACCACTAATGATTTTGGTAGGGGTCCCGTAACCAAATTACATATCCGTGCGAACATAGAAGACACAAATGACTGAGATGCACCCGAATCAAATAATGTGCAAGCATAAAAATCATACAACCGCACCCTTCCTGAACCAACCACACATACCCATGAAATCCAAAATAAAGAAAAACCAAACCAAACCAAACATCAAATCCAGAAATTAGTTTAGAACCATACCTGTAATCACTCCAGCATCGTGGGTCGCTGGTGCCTCATCATCCACCTCCCCTGGGGTAACAGCATATACCCGAGCCTGCGCTACTTGCCTCTGATTAGTCCTTCCACCACGTCGTCCTCCACGGCTCTCTTGAACTCTACTAGGACACACGCGAGCTAAATGTCCCTCTTGGCCACAGCGGTAACACTGGATCCTACCACTTTGCCAACACTCCCCTTCATGGGCTCTATTGCACCTTCTGCAAACGGGTATCCGACCTCCTATACGGACTCCTAAGGCTGCTTGTGGTCGAGCCCCGGTCCGCTGTATGAATTTCTGAGGTGAGCCAGAGCTACTTCGTTCTCCAATAAAACTTCGCCTTTTCTGACTTGTAGGGGAGCCCATGCTCAAATTAATTTCTCGTTTTGCGATAATAGCCAAATCAACCAATTCTTGGAAAACAGTAATCCGGAGGCAAACCACCATCCGGCGTATCTCGGGTCGCAGACCCTCTTGGAAGCGCTCAGCTTGCATCTCCTCCGAGGCTATCAGATGAGGAGCAAATCGCCCAAGCTCCACAAATTTCCGGGCATATTGTTCTACTGTCATATTTCTTTGAACCAAACTGGAAAATTCTCTAGCTTTTTGCCGCCTCACATGTGCAGGAAAGAACCGATCATTAAATTCCTTTTTAAACCGCTCCCAAGTCACTGCGGCGAAGGATCCCAATTCTAGCATCAGCATTTCTCTTTTCGTCTCCCACCATTCGAAAGCAGTACCTTGCAACAAATAACTTGCATAGAGCACTTGTTGTGCCTCCGTGCAGCCACAAACTTCAAATGTTTTCTCTATATCTCTGATCCACTTCCCGGCTCTAAGTGGATCTTCTTCTCCTGTAAAAGCAGGGGTACGGTGCGCTAAGAAGCGCTCATAGGTGCAACCAGCCTGCACCGCTCTACTCTGTTCCCCTCGCTACAGATATTCAGTCAATCTGTTCAATTCACTGGTTTGAGCCTCTCTACTTTGCTCGCCTCGTTGTAAATATTCCGTCAAACGGTTTAGCGCTCGAGCCATGGCGAAATTCCCATCGCCTTTAGGCAACTCATCCTGAGGTTCCCCAGAAGGCCTCCGTGGTCTCACCATTTTCCTGCCAAAACACAACCTTCGACCCCGTTTAAACATCGGATAAAACAAACAACATAAAAGCAAAACCAACCAACGATAAAACAAGCATACACATATATATATAAAATAACTAAAAACAAGAACAAGCTTCAAATAAATCAAACCTTTAAAAACACAACTTCAAAAACATTCTGATACCGCTCCTATGGGACATGTGGTTTTACCCAGAGCCAAACCGCTCTGATACCACCTGTGACGCCCCCAACTCCCACATACAGCCACGCGGAAGTCGAGACGTCGGGATGATGACAACCCGGGTCACACATCCCATCGCCAAGTGCCAGAAGTGTGTGCACAAGCAAAATGTGTACAAATAAAAACACGCAGCGGTTAGATAAGTCATATATTTAAGTACCAGAAATTTTTTTTTAGTTAATACAAACCAGATTCAAACATACATACTAAAATATTACAAGTCCAACATCATTTCAAACCAAATACATATTAATAAAAACATCGCCAAACATAATATACTTAAAGATCATCCAGCTACTCCTCCGGCGGAGCCTCCTCCTTAGGCTTAGCCTCCTCATCATCAAGATCTGCATCAAAATCTATGGTACCAAAAATGGTACCGCAGGTAAGTAAAATCCAAATAACGCAAGATATAAACATATTAAAACCCAAACAATATGCATGAATTATGCCCAATGCACATGTCCCCAAAACCATATTTTTCCCACACACGCCAAAAGTCTCATTTGGCCCAAAACCTTTCTTTTAAAATTATAACTCGCCATTATCTCACATAATGGCCAAAAATCAATCTCAAACCATTTTTCCATTTTTCCTTAATCGAATGCACCATGACCTCCCCTAGGGTCATCCGCAAGCCCTGGCTTCATATCAAGCGATGCCCGGTTCCCTGCCTCTCGCGCGTACGTAGCCAAGCATCCTCTAGCCCCCGCCAGCAGAGGGGCCACGGAGTCAGTGAGTAGGGCGATGTCTGGTTCAGCGCCTCTCGCGCGTACGTAGCCAAACACCCCCTAGTCCCGCTCCCGTCGTCCAACGACAACTTAGGGGACGTCACTCAGTATATTACGCTACCGAGTGACCAGAGGAGCTCCACCGAGATAATAACCCATCTCGGCTTGGGCTCGAGAGACACACGCACCCAAAAATCCGTTTACACATATAACACCATTTTTCAATAAAAATGCGCATGATCATGTATGCTCAATACCATGCCAATAAAATCACATAAAATAACCACACAACCCGAACATCACAAACAACCAACAAACAACTCCATCCTCAATTCCAACCGACGCCCGAACTCCCCGAACTCAGTCCGGAATCAACAAACCAACCAGATGACAAAATAAATTATTGTAAAGGCAATAATATATTAAATCTAAAATGAAGCTTGGAAAAATACTTACAGTGCTAAATAGGATTTTTAGAAGGGTCGGCGCGAAGCAAACGGCGAGCGGAAAGCAACATAACAGTGCAAATGCACTGTAGCCGTGGGTCGCAAAATACCCACTTTTGAACGGGGACGAACCAAGACCCCAAATTGATAGGGAATGGTCTAGGGAGGTTTATGAAGCTAGTGGAAACGAGCTTTGGCCGTGGGTGGCGGCGAAAACGCCGGTAGAAGCGAAAAAAGTGCAAATCGGAGTTGAGCTCGTGGGAGCTGCTCCGATGACCGTTTGTGGCCGGGGATGGGTAGGTTAGGACGGCAAGGAGCCGGTGATGAAGTGGTGAAGAGGTGGTGGCCGGAGGTGGAGCGACGGCGGCGAATCGGGGCTAAAACTGTGCGGCTTGAGGGTGGTTTTCCGGCTAAACGGCCGGCCGATTGGGGCTAGAAATCGGTGGGGTGGTTCACCGGAGGGAGGAGAAAATTTTGGTGGGGGTGGTGTCGACCACGGTGGCTGGATGGCAGTGGGCTGGGCGTGGCAGCTGGACGGCGACGGGAAGAGGAGAGAGAGAGAGAATCATGCGATGCAGGGCGTACGCGGGGGAGGAAGAAAAAAGAGAAGAAAAAGAAGGAAAAAAAGGAAAAGAAGAAAAGAAAAAGAGAGGAAAAAGAAAAAGAAAAGAAAATAAAAGAGGAAGAAAGAAAATGAGGTTCAATCCTCACTTCGGGAGTCCAACGACTGATTCAAAAAAAAGAATTTTAAAAGCAATAAAAACCAAGAAAACATTTTAAACACGTCGCAAAGCTAAAATATATTAAATAACTAGTAAAAACCAACTATTAAATTTTTAAAACCAAAAACAAGCTAAAATAAATTAAGCAGCAATTTAAATTCAACAGCGAATAAAAACTAATTAAAATCTAATTATTTAAAATACAAGCACTATAATATTAATTAAATTAAAATATTTCTTCAGTGAAAATACACGTAAAAACGGGGTGTCACAGGCAATGCCGATCCACCACAATGTACTCATTGTAATATGACTGGTCACATTGCTGAGAGATGTTATAAATTGCATGGTTATCCTCCTGGTTACAAACTTCATGGGAAAACTAAAGGCACTGTAGTAGCTGTTACTCAACCCCGAGCATTATCAGATGGTGATCATGAGGAAGATTCAACTGAATCAATGATGCTTATCAAGAGTCAATACCAACAATTGCTTTCTCATTTGCATTCCAAGGAGACTAGTTCAGCCATGGCATCATTATCGGTTACACAACCATCTTCTTCCTCTCCCAATCCTCAAGTAAGCAATTCTCGAGTTTCTGGTATGACCACCTACTTTAGCACACGCACAAACTCATTTCCTCACAACGTGTTTCACATTGGATTATTGATACTGGTGCAACAGATCATATGATCTGTTGTACCTCTCTTTTCACATCTATCACAACCACAGTTTCTTATCAAGTCAAACTTCCAAATGGCCAAGATGTTCCTGTTACTCACATTGGTGTAGTAAGATTATCTGAGCATCTAGTCTTGCCTCACGTTTTGTGTGTGCCTTCTTTCAAATTCAATTTGTTATCTGCCAAGAAACTCTCCCAACATCATTCTTGCTGTCTAATGTTTTCATCCAATACTTGTTTTTTTTCAGGACTTAGCATCATGGACAACGATTGGGATGGGTGAAGTTAGAGATGGTTTGTACCACCTCCTCAGGACTCGGCTGTCACCATCTGCTCTAGTTGATGCAATGCCTCACTTTCATCACTCAACTTCACTTTCTTCTGCTTCCGCTACTCACACTAATTCCTTGTGTGATTTATGGCATTTTTGTTTATGCCACATTTCTCTTTCAAGACTATCTTTCTTTAATTATTGATCCTATTGTGACACACAATCAACTACCATGTTCAATCTGTCCTTTGGCTAAGCAATGGCGTATTTCTTTCCAAACTTCTGCAAATTCTACTTTGAATAACTTTGACCTTGTCCACTATGATATATGGGGTCCCAACTCCATTATTGCAGTAGATGGATCACGCTTCTTTCTCACCATTGTTGATGATCACTCACGGACAACATGGGTTTATATGCTTAAATATAAATCTGAAACCAGGTCTTGCATTACGGCTTTTTACAACTTAATTGAAACCCAATTCCAAACAAAAATCAAAACCATTAGAAGTGACAATGGAGCCGAGTTTCAAATGCAAGAATTTTTTCACACTAAGGGCATTATCCATCAAAGGAGTTGTGTAGAAACACCCCAACAAAATGGAAGAGTCGAGAAAAAGCATCAACATATAATGAATGTTGCCCGAGCTTTAATGTTTCAATCACATCTTCCACCCCAATATTGGACTGATTATGTTCTCACATCAGTTTACCTTATTAAAGCCATCAGTTGTTAAATCAAGACGTGCATTGCGAGGTTCTACGGCAAACCATAGATACTTGTTATCAAATTTCTTCCATTGTAAGGAATCTGCAAGATGCGCGAGGAATTGATAATTTTGGACTCTTTCTGTGTGATGCCAAGTCATATCTGTCATAGTCATCCGGGAAGTAAACAATCTCTGAAGTCGAGGAATCAACGAAAAATATCTTAGCACTTTATGGGGTATATTACGCTTATCTGATATCCATCTTGACTCATGACATACTGGACATGAATCAAATTCTGCATATTGCTTCCAGAAGAGAACACAATCATTTTTACATTCATGGATGATATTATAATCAAATCCTAACCCTCGCTTCAATTTCTTCGCTTCATAAAAATTTTGAGGTACTACGTTATCTTGTGGGAGAGCCTCTTTAAATAATTTAAGCAGCATATCAATAGCCTTTGTAAAAATACGAAAATAGACTTAATATGAAGCAGCCTGACAGTGAATGACAACTTGTTATGACGGGTGCACCCTTCATACAATTCTAGTTGTGCATCCTCCCACAGTGATCCAAAGTCTTCATTTCTCTCAAATGATTGTGTAGATGTTCTTTCTCCATCCCTGAAACCAAATATGCCCGTGCCAAGATCCCTTAACATCTAAGTCATATCTTCTCTATTATCATGATAACTATTATCAGAAACATCAACATTTATGTCCTCCATATTGATCTCATTACATTCGTCCATCTGATTGAACTAACTGCCAAATCTAACTCTTTTTGTAAATGGTTCGCCATGTAAAATCCAATGTCAGTATTTAGGATCAATTTCATTTACGAATTCCATTTACGAAGAAATGATCATCCACTACGATCATATTATATGAGCTAAGATTTTTGTACTTTTTGCACGGGCATCTTATAAATCCGCGACTGTCAACACTCCCACAAGTAAATTCTAAGAAAGACTTCATCCCTTGTGCATACTCCTTATAATCTCGACCAAGTTTATCTCCCAACAACATCCAACTCTTATCCATCTAAAAAAAAAAACTCAATTCATGGGATAAATACTAAAACTATTACAATATACGTTTTTAATTACCATCCATTTTTAAGGTAGTTGGTCATATCCCATTCGAGAGACTATCATCTGTTTCGCATATATACTTAGTTTAAAACTCGTATGTTAGTAAAAATTTCGGCAGCATTTTCCTACAATTCTCCAACTATGCTAGTCACGATAAGTCGTTGACCCTATTCATGGGCCGAGAAACTTATGAACTATATACCTGAAGAATGTAAAAAAATGCAAAACTAAAATTTTAATTGACTAACACAGGAGTTTTAACTGAATATATATGCCGTATAGATGATAAAATCCCAAACTGTCTACTTTGGACAATTCAAGAGTTGTACCCAAACATTCTTTAGGAGAGTATTTGGCCACAACTCTCGAACGAGTTTAAGTTTTAAATGCATGTAAAAATAACTAGCAAATCCCACAGCTGAGTAGTAAATATAACAATTGTTATAATCACATTCTAAATCACAAATACATTGCAAAATTACATTACATATGGTTTTAATTAGAGTGCTTGAAGATTTTTAATTCTACATTATAATTTTTTAATTAAATATTTTATAAGTATATTTTAAGTATTACAAATGCTTTTAATTAGAGTGCTTAAAGATTTTTAATTATACATTATAATTTTTTAAGTAAATATTTTATAAGTATATTTTAAGTATTAATCATTTTAATTAGAATGCTTAAATATTTTTAATTACACATTATAGTTTTTTAATTAAAGTATATTTTAAGTATTACAAATGATTTGTTTTAATTAGAGTGCTTAAATATTTTTAATTATACATTATAATTTTTTAATTAAATAATTTATAAGTATATTTTAAGTATTACAAATGATTTGTTTTAATTAGAGTCTGTAAAGATTTTTAATTATACATTTTAATTTTTTAATTAAATATTTTATAAGCATATTTTAAGTAGTAATCACTTTAATTAGAGTTCTTAAAGATTTTTAATTATACATTATAGTTTTTTAATTAAATATTTTATAAGTATATTTTAAGTATTA
>QGSO01000528.1:77827-162666 GCA_011037825.1 Carya cathayensis
TGAGAGAGAGAGAGAGAGAGAGAGAGAGAGAGAGAGCCGCAGACGACTTTGAGAGAGTATTGTGGAGAGAGAGAGCTTGAAAGAAGTGAGAGAAGAGATTCTTGAGAGAGAAAAGAGGTGCACAAAGAGGTAATATGTTTTTATTTCTATTTTTCATTCCAATTTTAGTTTACACATTTATTGATATTTGTTGCATTTATTCTTGAGAAAGAACAGAGGTTTAATGTGTTTTATATATATATATATATATATATATATATATATATATATAAGTATTGTGGATTGATATTTTTATTGGATTGCAAAAATTATAGGTAAGTTTTTATAGTTTACTAAGTTATTTAATAATCATATTTAGGTATAATCATATAATTTTCAATGTATTGTATTAAAATATGGCATCATGTATGCAAAAATTGAGTTTTGTGGTTCAGTTTTTTGCTCTGTTTCGTGACTGGTTTCTAGCTTTGTCCCATTTGAACACTCAGAATCCCGTTTGAATTGAATTTACCCAGTTCGATCGGAATCTTACTCGAATAGAATTTTGTTCGAACATTTGGCTAATTTGTTCAAACAGAATCAAACCCTTTAAGCACTCTAATTAAAGTGATTAATACTTAAAATATACTTATAAAATATTTAATTAAAAAATTATAATGTATAATTAAAAATCTTTAAGCACTCTAATTAAAACAAATCATTTGATTGATTGTCATCTTTCACATGTGCATGCCATGATTAAAGGTTTGAACTTTGAAAATATTAAAGATGATTGATTGTCATCTTTCACATGTGCATGATATGATTAAAAATTTGAACTTTGAAAATATTAAAGATGATTGATTGTCATCTTTCACATGTGCATGTTTTATTTGAATAATTTCAAAAGTGATTGATGTTTTTCTTGACTTATGCAAAAGGAAGATGTCTTTGAAAAATTTGAAAAGTAAAGTGTGCTCCTTTTGTCATATGCAAAAAGTAAAAAATTAGGTTTTAAATTTTTGAAAAGTAAAGTGTGCTCCTTTTGTCATATGCAAAAAGTAAAAGATTAGGTTTGATTTTTTTGAAAAGCAAAGTGTGCTCCTTTTGTCATATGCAAAAAGTAAACAGATTAGGTTTGAATTTTTGAAAAGTGAATGATGATGTCTTTGACATGTGAATATTTTTAAATTTGAATATGAAGTCTCATATGCCTATAAATAGATCATTTAAGAACTTCACATTCAACAACACCAAGAGCATACAACTCTCATTCAAAGCTTTCATTCTCTCTTCTCTAAGCATTGAGCCTTAACCTTTGTTCATTTTGAGAGATATAGTTTGTGCTTGTATTGCCCTTATTTCACTCATTGAGGAGTATTTTCTGATATCCTACCCACTATCAATTCTTGTATCAGTAAAAGGGTGTGTACAACCCTTGTGCGTGTAGAAAGTGTTCTACACAGGGAATCGTTGAATCACCACGTGTAAGGTGATTGCAAGTGTAGAGGGTGTTCTACACGGATCCTTTGTAGCGGTGTTGTTCAAAGGTGTAATAGGTTTCTATCTCCACCTGAAGGAGATTGAATAGTGAATTCGGGGATACTCAAGGGGGAGCTTGAGGCGAGGACATAGACAGTGGGGCCGAACCTTGTTAACATACTGAGTTTGCTTCTCTCTTACCCTTACTCTTTATATTTATTGCTGTTTCATATTTTGTTTATATTTTATATTGTATATTTGATTTATAATTGTTATTTTTTTAAATACAACTCAATTCACCCCCCCTCTTGTGTTATTAATCTGGGCAACATCTAGCTTCTACTACTACTGCCCGTGTTGAGAGAGAGCTTGCTGGGACTACTTTGGATGAGGTACGAGCTCTATTGGCAGAGCACCGCCAAATTATGAAGCAGGAGTTTATTGAGCCCATCATGTAAAAGCTTAATTAAGGACCTGGATGGACTCTTATATACCTTACAGAAGGATTTTGATTTACTTAACAAATAGATATTGTTAGTTATTATTTTACTTTTTTTTTTTAATGTTGTATAGAACATCTAAGTACTCCTTTTGGGATTTAATTAATGTATAGTTTTTATTTTTTAGTGTTTGTTAGCCTCTTTATTGTTAATTATATTTTCTTTTCACTATATTTACTGTTCACGATAATAGAAAAAATGACACTATCTTTAAAGTAATATTTATTTAACTAAAATATTTTTAAATTAATTACATAAAATTAATTTATGAATTCGTAAATATTTTAATTCATTGTAAATCATAATATATAATATATACACATTTTTATTTACTTTGAAAATAATAACAAATTAATAGAAAAAATATGTATTACTTTAATATTTTAGACTTGTTTAACAATATATTATTACAATTAAATAATCTCATTCAAACAAGGTAATAACGATTCGAACATATTATATTGCATTCGAATAGATTAATTATCTGTTCGAATAAAATTTTATTAGTTCGAACGGTTTAAACTTTTGGAGACGATTTAATTTGTTCCAGAATCTCCTGTTCAAACTAATATGTATCCGTTTAAATGGATTTATAAGTTTTTCCATATTTTGAGATGAAATTTAAATATCGTCTCTAAAAAATACTTTTACAAAATAAATTTTGTCCCTATAAATCAAATTTGTTGCAGTGATCGATACTTCTCTTTATCGCAGCTTATAGGTTGTTTGATTTATTTTAGCATCCCTCCACCTGATTTATTAGCATACACGTGCTCATGGATAAACTCAGACAACCCAATTTATAGTATCTGTGACGTTCTTTATAAGCAGTTATATTTTCTATAAAAATAATTAAAACGCCCGACCAAGAAAAGTGATCCAGCCCCACCAACGTCCATATATAGTCCGAGAAACGCGTTTTCAATAGACTTTTCAAAACCAGCCGAATTAAAAAAATATATATTATTTTATTAAATGTAGTAGATAAAAAATAGAAAGGGAGATGAAGTAGATCGAAGCTGTTACAAAAAGGGCACAAAACTAGTTAGGGTTTACAATATTAATATATGTAACTATATATACATGACCAGATGCTATATGCATGCCACATTAGTCGCGAGAAAGATGGCATAGTCCAATGGCTACGTTGCTAGGTGCTGGTGAAAGTTCTGGTAGTTGGAGATATATATTTTATCATTAAATTAATGTCCTTGAGACTCGGTGGACAGATTGCTTACGAAAACATCCGTACGTCGCATGAAAATTGACGACTCCAAAATTTTACATATCTAGTCAGCGTGTTTTTTGTCTTTTTTTTATTTACTTTTTCTAAGCAATCAAATGTAAAGGTTTTAGTATCATTTTAACCGCCTCTCCACAGAAAACCATTTTATAGGTTGCAGCCTTACTGCTCTCTATTTCTGCTCCATCAAAGGATGCAGCTCTCGGTGGACTTGAGATTTTCATTCCTGCCACCCATAGGCCTCGCCCTTAGGTTTCTAATATCCCATTGATACAGCTCTTGGCCTAAAAATGGCAACTTCCAACTTGAATTCCTTGGCCTTCCCATGTTTCTCCTTACGCTCCTTATCATTGTCAGCGTCATCCTCCTCTGCCTTGTGATTTCAGTGAAGTTTGATCTGAAGGTGGAGAGACTCAGGTTGCGTATAGGAGATGTATCGGGTCTGTTGACTGTTTTACTGCTGGCCTCACTCATTTTGCCGCTCTCACTCTTCTGGTTTGTCTATTTGATGCTCCTGATCTTGTCTCCTGTTTCTGGGCCCATTTTTCAGCAGCTCAAGCGCTTTGTAAACTGGCTTTGTGACACTTTCGGAGCAACTTTCTTCTGCTTTGTCCGAAACCAAGAAGAGTCAGAACCACCCCTACCTCAAGTTGGGATTGATGAACTGATTGACGTTGAAGGGAGCAATGATGCTTAGGAAAGAACCGAAACCAATGCGTTGGTCCTTTAAGTAGTTGTTTTAAAAAGTGTTTCTGCTTGTAGTCTGGGAATAGGATTTAATTTGTAAGAAATGTTTAGAATTAAATCCTGCCATATCTGAGCTTTGATGGTTAATGTAATGAAGTTGTGAGGATGGCCGGTGTCTAAAAATGAAGACAAGTTTAGAATAATGATGGATGTTTATTATGGGTTCAGTTTCACGCTTTCCAATTTTGGATCCTCTCCATTTGACTTATGTATGGATTTAATACAAAACAACATAAATTCTGTTTTGCAGTTAGAGTCAAGATACTTGAGTGAGTTTTTAAACAAAAGGTTTTTTAGATTTTTGGTACGCACGCCCCCATCTGTAAATACATATATGGGATCATTGATTCGGTGGGTCTTCTCTCTTCTTCCTTGCGCGCGCTGATTGAAAGCGGCGAAGTTACCAGAGCTCATGGAGGTTGTACCTGTGGAGAACGATGAATCGAAGAACTTCGAAACCCTGTTCTCATTCTATACCAGCTTCAAAACGCTGCTCGTTGCCTTCTGACTCTCTGGACTCTTATATGTATGCTACCTCTTCATTTTTCCTGCTTGTTTTATATTTATGTTTTGCATGTCTTTGGTTGCCGTTCTATCTTTTTCTTTCTTCTTCTTCTGCTTTATTTTTATTTTTATTTTTATTTTTTATTTTTTTTCTGGGTTAATGAAAAACTCTACTAAATTTGGTACGATAATTCTCTCTATGTACTGATCTGCCTTTTTGTAGAGTTCTTGTTTTGAATTTTCATTTAGATTGAATTGCTGCAAGTGTTTAAACTTCTGGGTAAAGAATGATTGTTAAATATTTTAACATAAACTTTAATAATTGTATCTTTGATTTTTATCATCCAAATAATAAATAATAATAAATAAACATGTACATTTCTTCGTTAGATTGATAAAGAATTAGATCTGGTTATGAGGGAATGATCTTCCTAACAACTTTATCTCTTAAGTATTTCACGATGACAAAAGGTACTTTGATGTTGTAGGTGAGAACATTTTAACTTCTTAATACTATTTATAGATTTCTAACCATCAAGAAATTTCAGACTTTGTGTCTGACTATAATTAGATATATAGAATTTTAATCTTATCTCTTATGAGTTTTCTTATCCCATTATTACTTATCTCTTAACTGATAAAGTTTAAGCTATTTCAAACTCTATTACGATAGATACGTGGGATATAGAGTTAAATAAAACTCTTGCATGATTAGAGCATCCACATTGGTTTCTTTAAATTGCTTTTCATCTTCAAATTTAACTCATTTTATCAAAAGTTAGCCCACATTGAATTAGCCAACCCCTTTTCATTCCAAATATGAGTTACAGTAATTTCATCTTTTTTTTCAAATATGAAAAGTCATTTAGCAAGTCTATATCAATTATTTATTAATTTCATTTTTTTCTCTTATGTTATTTTGATATTATTATATTATAGATGTGACATTTTTATGAATTGTATATATGGAATTTTTATTTACATATGAGATTTTATCATCTATGTATATATGAGATTATTATATTATATTATGGGATTTTTATAGATTGTACATATGGAATTTTTATTTACATATGAGATTTTATCATATATGTATATATGAGATTATTATATTATAGATTGTTAGATTGTGAAAATAAAAATAAATATGATTGTTGGAGGTTATTGAATATTAAGAAAATAAAATAAAAAAGTAATTANTTTTTTTTTTTTTTTTTTTGTTCTGGGTTAATGAAAAACTCTAGTAAATTTGGTACGATAATTCTCTCTATGTACTGATCTGCCTTTTTGTAAAGTTCTTGTTTTGAATTTTCATTTAGATTGAATTGCTGCAAGTGTTTAAACTTCTGGGTAAAGAATGATTGTTAAATATTTTAACATAAACTTTAATAATTGTATCTTTGATTTTTATCATCCAAATAATAAATAAACATGTACATTTCTTCATTAGTTTGATAAAGAATTAGATCTGGCTATGAGGGAATGATCTCCCTAACAACTTTGTCTCTTAAATATTTCACGATGACAAAATGTACTTTGATGTTGTAGGTGAGAACATTTTAACTTCTCAGTGCTATTTATAGATTTCTAACCATCAAAAAATTTCAGACTTTGTGTCTGACTATAATTAGATATATAAAATTTTAATTTTATCTCTTAGGAGTTTTCTTATCCCATTATTACTCATCTCTTAACTGATAAAGTTTAAGATATTTCAAACTCTATTAAGATAGATACGTGGGATATAGAGTTAAATAAAACTCTTGCATGATTAGAGCATCTACATTGGTTTCTTTAACTTGCTTTCCATCTTCAAATTTAACTCATTTTATCAAAAGTTAGCGCATATAGCCAACCCCTTTTCATCTCAAATATGAGCTACAGTAATTTCATTTTTTTCTTCAAATATGAAAAGTCTATATCAATTATTTATTAATTTCATCTTTTTCTCTTATGTTATTTTGATATTATTCTATTATAGATGTGACATTTTTATGAATTGTATATATGAAATTTTTATTTACACATGAGATTTTATCATCTATGTATATATGAGATTATTATATTATATTATGGGATTTTTATAGATTGTACATATGGAATTTTTATTTACATATGAGATTTTATCATCTATGTATATATGAGATTATTATATTATAGATTGTTAGATTGTGAAAATAAAAATAAATATGATTGTTGGAGGTTATTGAATATTAGGAAAATAAAATAAAAAAGTAATTGAAAATATAAATTTATTAAAGAAATATAAATAATAAAAAATAATAATATTTTTTTATTATAAAGAATGTGATGGTTAATTTAATATAAATTTTAAGTGTTGAATGGTTAATTAAAAGTTAAAAAGTTATAAATTCTTTAAATTTTAAAAATTAAAATAACCAATCCAATGGAATGCTATTACCTAGATAATGATGGTTTTCGTTACGTAAGATACTGATGGTTTTCGTTTTTGGTAGTCACTGACTTCGAGATAACTTCGAGTGCGTTCTGAGTGTTCTGTGTGCTTTTTTTTATATAAAAAAAGAAATGGGATTGTTATTTTGAGAGAACGTACTTTATGATCTAGGGGTTAGTAAAATCTACTTTATGATCTTTGAGAGAAGGCCACCGCGGGCTTTTTATTCATGGAACAATTAAGTTGATACGTGTATCATGTATTGCCGAGGGTCTTCTATGTAGCAGCTGTGCCGTTGATCTGCAGCATCTCACACATCTGAGAGGATAAGAGTCTTAAGCTGCTTACGGTCTGAGCCAGCTATAGTCTTGGCTCATGTTTGTTTAGCCTCATTCTTGGTTTCATTTCAAGCATCCAAAGAGTATTGGGTTTTCCTTTTTTTTTCTTTTTCTTTTTTTTTATAAGCAACAAAAATTCTCAATAAACAGTACAATTTGCGGGAAAAATGGGGAGTCCAAGATGTTCGTTATCCGAAGCCAAGTTGCGGAGGTTAAGAATTGCTCTTATCTCTACTTTCTTATCCTGGGGTGCATTCTTGTTAAAAGAGATTGCTGACTTCCTTTCATTTAATCCTTGGCCAGATCACCAGGAGCAGCCTGTTTGTAAACATTCTACCTTAAGGGTTTCTGCTTCATCTAGTCTGTTTGCCGTAGCTCATGCTAAAAAGAAATTAAATAATCTGCAGACCTGTAAAGTAGAGATAGGGGTAGCTGACTGACCATTTTGATTCCATGAATAGAATGGTTTCTCTCTTGTCTTAGGATCATCCTGGAGATCAGAACTTCAACGTCCAGAATGGAGAGAAATGGAGATAGAGGATCTTCTTGTTGCAAACCTCGAATAGGTTATAAGAGGCTGTCGAAGTAAAACTTATATTTTAAAGTAACGAAGTTTTGAGCTCCTTGAAGGTCCGCACGGCTAGCTAGTACTAGGCAATCGCTTTTTCGTGGACCTGACGTATGTCCCCTCCTCCCCCCCCCCCCCCTCTCCCCGGGCGCGCCGGGGCGGCTAGGAGAGGCAAATTATCATACTTGCCGAGATAAAGCCCTTGAAAATGTAGAGAACAAAAAGAAAATCCAGAATTGAAATCGAAATCCGAGCTAAGAGAGCAATAATGGTTGGATAATAATCTTAGTATTCTTAGTATTATAAGATGGTGGTAAATGTATTGATGTGAGAATCAAAATGTACAAAGGAAGAGTGGGTGGGTCTTTCTCTGTCGTGACGACCACGAAACCAAAGAGTAGTAAGTTGACTAGTCGGGATAGAACTTTTAGGTTGAAGATGGTGGAAGACGAGAAAGAAGTGAGAAAGAGAGAGAGAATAAATTCGAAAGTACTCTGGTGTTGCTACTGCTGCTACTCCTCTCTCTCTCTCTCAAAAAGAGCAACAACGTTCGGTGTCAGTACGTAGCTGCAGTAGCAGCAGCCGGGAGAGTAATCCCTCTCGGAAAATGAAAAACTTACTTCTTAGAGCTTGTTTGGGTTTGAATTTAAAAGTTTTAAAAGTACTTTTAATTATTTAAAAATTTTTTTATAAGAAAAATGATATATTTAGTAAATTTATAAAAAGTACTTTAATCACTTAAATAAGCTGAAAATTTACTTTTTGAAAAAACACCAAATTGAAGCTTTTATCAAAAAGCTAATGCAGATAACTGTATATTTTTTAAAAATTAATATAACTAACTTTAAAAGTATTTTAGAAACATGGTTATCAAACATTAAATACTTTTTTAATAGTAGAGCTTGTTATTTAAGTTAAAAGTTATAAGTTCTAAAGTTATAAATTATATTTTCCACCGCAATCCCAAACATGCACTTAATAACAACTTGTGTATAACTATGTAATAAAATAATATTATTTTAAATTTTATTTTAACTTTTTTTTTATGATTTAATGTGTTTAAATATAATAAAAATATTATTATATTTAAAGTTGTTTGTAAATTATGAATGAATTGTTGGCTAATCATTATCTCTAATAAAATAATTATATACATTATTTTTTATAATTTTATAAAATGAAATACTACTTAAATCTCTTAATATATTTTTAAATATTTATTGAATAAGGCAATAAAATTATTTTATAATTTTATCAGTTGACAAGTAATAAAATTATAAATGTAATAAAATTGATAAAATTGTTTCTCTTATACTATTTTATTTTAAATATTTTTTTAACATTTTTAATCATTAAAAAATACATATAAATTTACTAATAATTATTTATTTAACTATTAAGTAAGAAAATAAATAAAATACTCTAACAATAAATATTTAAAAATATATTAAGAGATTTAAGTAGTATTTCATTTTATAAAATTATAAAAAATAATGTATATAATTATTTTATTAGAGATAATGATTAGCCAACAATTCATTCATAATTTACAAACAACTTTAAATATAATAATATTTTTATTATATTTAAACACATTAAATCATAAAAAAAAAGTTAAAATAAAATTTAAAATAATATTATTTTATTACATAGTTATACACAAGTTGTTATTAAGTGCATGTTTGGGATTGCGGTGGAAAATATAATTTATAACTTTAGAACTTATAACTTTTAACTTAAATAACAAGCTCTACTATTAAAAAAGTATTTAATGTTTGATAACCATGTTTCTAAAATACTTTTAAAGTTAGTTATATTAATTTTTNTGATTCCAGATGAGGGTAAAGACAAGAGAGATGTGATTGCTGTCGGAAAATAATCCAAAACTGATAATTTTAGCGGGCTGTTACAATAAATGTATTGATGTGAGAATCAAAATGTACAAAGGAAGAGTGGGTGGGTCTTTCTCTGTCGTGACGACCACGAAACCAAAGAGTAGTAAGTTGACTAGTCGGGATAGAACTTTTAGGTTGAAGACGGTGGAAGACGAGAAAGAAGTGAGAAAGAGAGAGAGTATCAATTCGAAAGTACTCTGGTGTTGCTACTGCTGCTACTCCTCTCTCTCTCTCTCTGTGTCTCTCTCTCTCAAAAAGAGCAACAACGTTCGGTGTCAGTACGTAGCGCTGCAGCAGCAGCCGGGAGAGTAATCCCTCTCGGAAAATGAAAAACTTACTTCTTAATAACAACTTGTGTATAACTATGTAATAAAATAATATTATTTTAAATTTTATTTTAACTTTTTTTTTTATGATTTAATGTGTTTAAATATAATAAAAAATATTATTATATTTAAAGTTGTTTATAAATTATGAATGAATTGTTGGCTAATCATTATCTTTAATAAAATAATTATATAAATTATTTTTTATAATTTTATAAAATGAAATACTACTTAACTCTCTTAATATTTTTTTAAATATTTATTGTTAGAGTATTTTATTTATTTTCTTACTTAATAGTTAAATAAATAATTATTAGTAAAGTTATATGTATTTTTTAATGATTAAAAATGTTAAAAAAATATTTAAAATAAAATAGTATAAGAGAAACAATTTTATCAATTTTATTACTAATTTTATTACTTGTCAACTGATAAAATTATAAAATAATTTTATTGCCTTATTGTAAAAAGGTTGTTAATAAGTTGGAACGGTACTATCATTGTCTCTTATTTTTTTATGGTTTTTTCAAAACCAATGAGAAATAGTATCATCAATCAGCCTAACAGAAACACTTGTATGCTGCCCCACTTGATTGCTTTAGTTAACCGTTGATCCAAAATTTTTTTTTTTTAAGAAAATGATTTTAAGTATATTGATATATATATTTTTATTTTTTTTTAAATATTTAAATTTATTAAGAAAATATAAAAATAAAAATAAAAAGTAACTAACCGTCACTGAGAGCGGTAGTACTCATACGACTGAGTAGCACCACTCATTTCCCTAATTATAAGCACCCATCCAGTCAAGCTCCAATTCTTTTAAGAGCGTGCGGTGCTACTCAAACGCTCAACTTTACCACTTTTGCTTTTCAACCTTTTTTGTTTTTTGTTTTTTTTTTTAATTTTATCTTTTTTCACATTTTATTAATATGTTTAAATATTTTTTAAAAATAAAAATATATTCCAATACACTTAAAATCACATTCTTAATTATTAAGTAAAAAAAAAAATTTATAGAGCGGTTAAATGGAACAGTACATTACAGGCAGCATAGTAGCTTTTTTTTCTTTTAATCCTAAGTCCTTCCTCTTTTCGAGGAAGACACAATGTTTCCCAGGCGACCATGCCACTCTCTTACTAACATCATCATCCTTCCAAAAGAAAAGATATTCAAATTTGCTCAATGCTTTTAATCACTCCCTGCATAAGCAGGGGCGGAACTATAAGGCCCTTAGGGGAGCTCCAAAATTTTCAAAATTATAATTTTAAAAGTGTTTTTGTAAAATACAATATATAAAAATTAGTATTTAAACCCCATAAATTATTTTTTTATAACTTAGCCCCCAAATTAGATTTTCTGTTCCGCCCCTGTGCAGAAGGATGAAGAGAGAAGATCAGTAAACCTGAATAGCAAACAAGATAGTCTTGACCAGCTGGGCCCTACCCGCATAAGAGAGAAATCTGCATGTCAACTCTTAACTGTTGGAAGTCATTTCTCAACAAGGGCGAGACAATCAACCTTCCTCAACTTAGAGGAAATAAGCGGAACACCAAGGTATCTGAACGGGAGAGATCCCTCATTGAACCCCAAAATACTCATCAAGAGCTCTCTAGTTCAACTGTCCACACCACACATGAAAATCATGCTCTTGCTAGGGTTAGGAGATAGAGAGACCAGAAATGATTTTGAAATTTTCAAGGCATTCCATCACCACTTCCACAGAGCCTGCAGGGTCACCTGTCCAGAAGATAAGAAGATCATCCACGTAGTTATGATGGGAAAGTCTTACTTTTTGACACCTCCAATGAAATTTAAATTTGCCCTCATCAATAGCCAATCACTTAGGCTCGTCCCTTCTGAATCGCCGGCTTCTCCCAGCAGATCAGATCGCGAGCCGTTTCGCCGTTAACTGCTATCTCCGAGAATTTGAAATCCAAGGACTTTGACGCCTCCGTCGCCGTCGGGAATACTCAAACAAAGAGTTTACCGGACAGCGTACACTAATCACTCCTCGGCTTTTGACATGACGGAGAGCCGGCTCGGCCTTGGCCGGAAGTCGGCGCGCCTACGCTGCATATCTGAAATCTGCTATTTTATTTGAGCAGCCTCTTTTGACTAATTAGCTGCTAATTCTATGTATGCATTAATGTACAGTATGCTAGCATCTAGAGGTCCAGAGGATGCCTTGGACGATCCTGAGCACCCATCACTAACAAATATAGATCAAGACCATCATTCCATACTTAAAAACAAAAAGGGAAAAATATTTGAAATAAAAATGTTTGGAATTTCGATAATCGTTCAGAGCATTTCTCTTGATAGCGTATTGTTTTTTTGTTTTTGTTTTATTTTTTTATTTTTTTAGTAATTAAAGAATTATTTTTTAATGATGTTGTGATTTTTATTATTTTTTAAAAAACATTTAAGAATTTTAAAAAATAATTAAAAAAATAAAAATAAATATATATTTTTTTGTCTTCTTGGTAACATCATTGACAAGATCAAAGATTGATTCAATTTAAATTGGTTAAAAGCTGAACCCATTTTAATTTATTTTTTAAATTGCTCATTGAACCGATTCAATCGGCCGGTTTTCATATGATATAGATAGAGAAAAAAAAAAACGATGAAAAATGCTTTCAGTCATCTTACTTAACATATAAACATATAATTCATTATTTTTTTCATTTTATTTAAATATAAATACTTACACATCAATATAGGAATATGGCAGTTGTTATTTTCAGATATATAAGTAGATTTTAAGTTAATATTGCTCTGACAGAGGGTTAGGGAGTAGGAAATAGGAAGATGAACGAAGCTTCAAACACCATTAATGTAGGGTAGGATGAAACCTTAGTTATTTTGGACATCCTTAGACGTTTGTATAATATGCTTCTGTATCGTTTACCGACAGTTTCAAACCCAGTTTCTTACCGTAGCAATGAAAGTCGAAAATTTGGTGCTTGGATGTTAAGTTTCAATGGCTAAAGGAGAAAAATTAGCTGATGGTGGAAAATTTTAATGGTTAATGTAGTTATTTTTATGTATTTTTTTTATATATTTTATTAATGTGATTAATTGTATATTAAAAAAATTAATATAATTAATTATATCAGTAGAATGTATAAAAAAATAAGTAAAAATAATTATATATAATTAATATTCATTTAATTAATAGGTTTTGGAAAAGTTGGGTTCGGTGAGTATCTGACATTAACATAAATAAATAAATTAAAAACAAATGGACTTGGATATGGGGTGGGGAACAGTACTCTAATATAATAATAGTGGTTGTGGTTATGCCAATTTTGTGTGTTTACACGTAATAATTCTAATCCTTATTAAGCTGACACCAAGTCCACCAAATCAGCTATGGATGTGAATAGCGACAAGCGAAAGTGACATTTTTATTGTTAAGAGGAATGTTACACATCATCTTATATCACATATTTTATATATTAAAATATTAATTTTTATTTTTATTATTTTTTATTGTATTTTATTCTTATTAAACTAATTGAATTGTTCTATTTATCATCTACACATTACATATTTATTATAGAAAAAAAAATTAAAATAAGTGTGATGTGTGAAGTGTGAGGATGATAATAAGAATTTTCTTATTATTATTATTATTAATCTAATCTAATTTTTTAAAAAGGGCGTGCCACTCTGCCGAAAAGGGCGTGCCACTATGTATCAAGGCATATCATGATGACAAAGACAATCAATTAGATTCTTAGTCTGAGATCATGCAAATATTCTTATCAAGAATAGTGCTATTGATTTCTGTCATTAATGTAGATAGATAGTGCAGCATGATTCTAGCATAGCCGTTGTAAATTTTTCTATTCTTTCTATACTTAGATTGCTGTAACTTCTTATCTTTAACATGTACTCTGTATAAATCAGTATCTCTACACATTAATAGATTTGAAGAAAATTTCCATTGTATCATCTTCTACAATTCTCTACACTCTGCATATGACGTTGCATATTACTGTTAAGTTAAAATCATCTAATCATATTTTTTAATTTTCTTTATTTATATTTTTTTTATCATTTTAAAAGATTTTTTAAAAATATAAAAAATATATCAATATATTAATAATCACTTTTTTTAATTATTAAATAAAAAAATAAAAAAAAATCATAAGAAGTATCAAAATAGCATTTTTCTTTTACAAAACACGTACTACCCTCCACATAGAACCCGTCGTAAGTATAGAAAACTAGTTAAAAGCGAAAATTCCTATTTTTACCACTTATTCTTATCGCTTGGTATTACTGTTGGAATATTTTATTTTATTTTTTTAATTTTTTTAGTTAATTATTAAGGAAATAATTTTTTAAATAATATTGTAATTTTTTTTACTTTTTTTTGAAATATTTAAAGTGTTAAAAAATACATTTAAGGAAAAAAAATATTACTACTATAACTAACGGCAGCAATAGTTAGGAGCGGTTGCTGCCCTTTTAGAAATCCCTCCATCGGCATAGACCCACGTGAAGAGTCTTCCCGTATAATGGAATAGATAAAAATAATCTTATAAATTAACCATAATTTCATATAATCTATCACATCTATTTTATAAAAGAATAACTTTATCATAAACTATATCTAACTTCGTTAATTTATAATATTAATTCCATATAATTTCGTTAGTATTTTTCTTAATTTGATTACGTAATTCAAACGAGATGAGATGAGATGTTTTAAATAATAATAAATAAAATATTATTATAATATAATTTTTTAATATTAATTTTATATTGAGATTTAAAAAAATTAAATTATTTATTATATTTTATATAAAAATTTTAAAAAATTATTACAATTAAATAAGATGAAATAAGGTAAAATTATTTAATTTTTAGTACCCAATCCACGACTTAAACTTTTACTCAGAGCATTTGTATAAATAGTGAGCGCGTCTTTCCATTTCCATTTCATTTGAAGTTGTAACATTAATATAGAGCACAGAACTTCCATGAAAAGATGCGTTTTTTCGTTGACTCTAGATTTCTATTCGTGCCACCCGTAGGCCTGGCCCTTAGCTAGGTTTCTAATATTCCAAGGAGAAATGCTTTTTATAGTTGGGATGGGAAGACGCCGTGTCGTCGGTTCCGACGTGGCATAAATTTTAATTAAACGATGCGTTTTATCTTTCCGTAGTTCATCACGTATTACAGTTGACTTTTCTTTAATTTGGAGTCTCTCTTTCTCCCATCTCCTTCAACTTTTTCCTTCCTTAAGCTTTTTCTTTCACTGCATCCCCAGGTTCTATTCTTCTTTGTTTTTTTTTTTTTAACTCTCAAGACACACGCACACACAACTGGGCAATCAAAGAAAAGAAAAATAATTCTGCATTTTTAAAAAGTGGATAAAAAGACATGAAGAAAGTATTTTGAAGCACTTAGACATAGACAAGCTTAGATAAGAAATGGGTCTGGGACCTGGTTTTTCTTCTCAGTCGAGGGGCATTTTTCTTCTCTGTTGGAAATGGGTTTGGGCGTTTCCTTCTCCAATGGGTTTCGGCATTTTGGTGTACTGATATCTCCTTCTCCATTGAAATGCTCTGAGTTGAAATGGGTTTTTGCGTTTTTATTCTCAGATTGTCTTCTTTCTTTCCGTCGAAATGAGTTTCGGCATGGGTTTTGGTGTTTTTATCCTCAGATGGTCTTCTTTCTCTGTCAAAATGAGTTTCGGCATTTTTCTCCTCAAATGGCTTCTTCCAATTCGTTGAAATACCCTCACTTGAACCAAGTTTGGGCGTTCTCCTTCTCAGCAATTTTGCTGAAGACTGTAAATGGGATTTTTTTTTAATAGATGCTGACATCAGCCAACTACACGGCGACTGTACGTAGCAGAACTGTATCCCAAGATAGCTCTTGGCCTCAAAATGGCAACTTCAAACTTGAATCCCTTGGCCCTCTCCTGACATTCCTGGTCGTTGTCGGCGTCAGCTTTCTCTGTCTTGTGATTTCAATAAAGTTTGTTCTGACAGTGGAGAGGCTCAGGTTGCAAACAAGAGATGTGTCATGTCGGTTGACTACTTTACTGATAGCCTCACTCATTTTGCCACTCTCAATCTTCTAGTTTGCCTATTTGATGCTCGGTGTACTGGTTTTGTCACCCTTACAGAGCCACCTTCTTCTGCTGCATTGTCCAACACCAAGAAGAAGCAGAACCACCTCTACCTCAAGTTCGGATTCAAGTGATTGAAGTTGAAGGAAGCAATAATGATTAGGAAAGAAATGAATCCTACCCGTTGGTCCTTTTTTAAGTAGTTCTTTTAAAGAGTGTTTCTATTTAATCTGTAAGAAATGCTTAGAATTAAATCCTGCCATAGATATCATAACTATGGTGGTTACATTCACTATAAGAGAATTGATTTTTTGAGACAAAAAATTTTGTCTCAAAAAATTCAAATTTCATCCCTAAAAGTTTTGGGAGACGAAAATTTTTTGTCTCTATTTTATCTCAGAAACACCATCTCAGAAACTTTTTGGAGATAAAAATTGATTTTCATATCTGAAAATTATTTTTAGGGATGAAATTGGGCGGAACCAGTCGAAACCGTTCGAACGGGAATTTTTTTTTAGACAAAAAAATGTCGTCTCAGAATCAAGTTCGAATGACAAAATTTTTGTTCGAACAACATAAAATGTTAATTCGAACCAATAACCATATTTGACTAAGTCCGAACGAACAAACAAGTTGGTAAGTGTAACACCCGCTAAAATTATCAGTTTTGGATTATTTCCCGACAGCAATCACATCTCTCTCGTCTTTACCCTCATCTGGAATCACGCATATAGATTATCTTTTCCGTAAATCACGTAATTTGTTCTTCACCGACAGCTGTAAAATCATGAGTCTTCCAAGACCACGCCTAGCCTTTCTCAAGCCCAAACTACCACTTTATGTGGTGGACAGCCACCGTACGCCGCCACGTACGTTCCTCCGACGCATGTTCGTGACGAACAACGAGCGACGCACGGGTTATCCCGTCGATGGTATAACCTTCTATCTCTAGTTATTTTACGTTTAAAATAGTTGGTTGGTTTGTGGATTGTGTAGTTGTATTTGTGGAATTCGTTGCGTAGTTGTGAAGCGAAGTGTGGTTGTGAAGTGTTGCGTTTGATTGTGTATTTTGTGGACTGTGCTGTGAAGTATAGGCGTGAGATGGATGCCGTAGATGTGATACGGCGGGTTGTGTGAAGAGAATACGCGTGTAGCGTATTCTGTGTAATGCAGCGACGCGCCGCGCGACGTGCACTGTAGTGATGTGTGTCGTAGAAGGAAGGGAGTACGCATGTAGTGTACTCCGTGTTGTATGGCGATGCATCGTGTGATGTGCATCGTGTTGATGAGAGTTGTAGCGAAGGAAGTACGCGTAGCGCGTACTCCGTGTCGCGTAGCGATGCACCGTGAGACGTGTATCGCAGTGATGGGTATTGTAGTGTGGATGGAAGAGAGTTCACGTGAGTGTACTCTGTATTAAGTCGTGATACATCGGATGGCGTGTCACGAAGGGTTGAATGGCGTAGCAGAGAAGTGTGGAGCGTATGGTGTAATGTTGGGAAACTGTATGACAGTGTCCCGAAGCAGTGATGATATGGATTATAGTCCGGGATGACTGGTGTCATCTTGTGGTTGACTATGGCTAAGAGTATATGGATTGAGAAATGAGTTGTTTGTTTGGTTGTTATTGATAATTTTAATGAACTTGTTTTAGTGCAAAGGCTTTCTGAAGTCAATTTATCTCTTCCGAGTATAGTGAAACCTCAAGTTGGCCGTGGTGTTGCAAGTGCTTACAATATGGCAATTGAGTTCAGAAGTGAAAATCTTAAGGACTCGAGTGTTCCTCTTCCAGCTGTTGTGCAGTTCCTCGTGTCTCGCGCTCTATTCTCATAGAACGCGACGATCGAGGTAAGTTAGCCTCTAACTTACTATCAGTTTATTGTGTATGTGTGATGGGTAAGAGAACTACAATTTATGTATGTATGTTATCGTATATGCCATGTCATGCTATGTCATTACATGTTTATCTGTTACGTATGATTTAATCTCTCATGAATAATTATCTGTTAAATAATCTTTTCTGCCATACAATGATGTATGTTATAAGTATGCCATGTTAAGTATGCCATATGATACATGTATGCCATGAAATGTTTATGATTAAATCATATTATGCCATTTACAAGTATACGCCATGTTAGAAAAGTATATGATATTAAATAATATCACATGCATTAAGAAAGATAAGACATGTTATGTTATAATAATGCGTGGGGCCACAACAACTGTGGAGTACGTATTATATTTATGTTATTTATAATGCGTGGGGCCACAACAACTGTGGAGTACGTATTATATTTTATGTTATTTATAATGCGTGGGGCCACAACAACTGTGGAGTACGTATTATATTTTATGTTACTTATAATGCGTGGGGCCACAACAACTGTGGAGTACGTATTATATTTATGTTACTTATAATGCGTGGGGCCACAACAACTGTGGAGTACGTATTATATTTATGTTATGTTATTTATAATGCGTGGGGCCACAACAACTGTGGAGTACGTATTATATTTTATGTTATTTATAATGCGTGGGGCCACAACAACTGTGGAGTACGTATTATATTTTATGTTATTTATAATGCGTGGGGCCACAACAACTGTGGAGTACGTATTATATTTTATGTTATTTATAATGCGTGGGGCCACAACAACTGTGGAGTACGTATTATATTTAATGTTATGTTACTTATAATGCGTGGGGCCACAACAACTGTGGAGTACGTATTATATTTATGTTACTTATAATGCGTGGGGCCACAACAACTGTGGAGTACGTATTATATTTTATGTTACATGAAGTATGGGGCCACAACAACTGTGGAGCATACACTACATGAGACACAGCAATTGTGACATGTAGAATACGTGGGGCCACAACAACTGTGGAGTACGTATTATATTTTATGTTATGTGAATTCATGGGGCCACAACAACTGTGGAGCATGAAGTATGGGGCCACAACAACTGTGGAGCATACACTACATGAGACACAGCAATTGTGACATGTAGAATACGTGGGGCCACAACAACTGTGGAGTACGTATTATGTTTTATGTTACTTGAATACGTGGGGCCACAACAACTGTGGAGTACGTATTAATGCACGTTATTAATCAAGACAATTAAATAAGATTCCAAGTTTATGTTAAGTCAAGTTTCAGATCAAGTTCATGTTATGTTATGCTCACGTACATGTTATGTTCATGTTCATGTTATGTTCCAAGTTCATGTTCACATCATGTTATGTTCACGTTTATGATACGTTCAAGCTCACGTTCATGTTATGTTATGTTCATGTCCATGTTATGTTTCACGTTCATGTTATGTTGATTGTTCATGTTATGTTTTAAGCTTAAGTTCATGCCATGTTAAGTCAAGTTCAGTTCACGCTTAAGTTCTGGTTAAGTCATGCTATATGTCAAGTTATACTATGTTTATGTATGACTATAATTATGCATTTATGCTTTTACTGCCATGCATGCATTTTTAACCTGTGTATAAGTTTTATGTTAACTTACTGAGATTTGTAATCAAATCTCACTGTGGTAGTCCCAACTACCATTCCCCCCGAATGGTAGATCTTGTTACAGGACCCAAAGGAGAATTGGAATCTGACCAACTGAATACGGTCGACTAGGCCACGGTGCGATGTTGATGATGGTATAGTATTTAACTTAGGTTAATACTTGTACTTTTGGAGTTGTATCTCAAGTATTCTTTTGATCACAACCATTTTAGACTAGTGTGGTGATCACGGCTTTTTAGTATGCCTTTATGTATGAATTATGTTTCAAGTATTTGGGATATATTTAGTTGGTGCATAGTATTGCTAAAGAAAAAGATTATCCGCTGCGAATATTGCATAATGTTAGATGCATGTTAGGAACATTGCATCTTATATGTCATGAACGGGGGCAGGTAACCTTGTGTTGCATGTCTCGACGCTTCAAATGTCCGTTCAATCCCAAGCGGAATTTGGGGGCGTCACAGTAAGTGACTTTAGTTCTAAGAAAAATATTAACTGTTCGAACAGACAATCAATTTACGGAAATCTTCTGTTCGAACGAAGTTTTAAAAATAACGTTATTCGAATGAGTATTTAATTTTTCGAATGAACGCATGGATTGTATTTCCCGATACGTTCAAATGGGTCTTTTGTTATTCGAATATATGCATAAATAGTAATTTCCATTCGAATGGGTTATTTAAAATTCGAACGGTATTGATCAAGCAAAATGAAATTGATACTAATACAAATTGTAATCTATATATATCAAATTGTAATCTAAATACATCATTGTTCAAATGTTTACAAACATCATAAATAAAGGCAATTAAAAAAACCAAATGAATTATAATTGTGGTGGTAGTGGTGGCATAGGATTTTGGGATATCATTGATTGAAATTGTTCAAACATTTTTTGGTTATTTAATTGCAGCCTCTGTTCTAATATTGCCTCTAAATCTGCTGCTTGATCTAATCGGGTCAGTAACTCTTTTTCTTTCGACCTCAATCGTTCTATCTCAAGTGCAGCTTCTTCTAATTTTTTAGTCTTGTCGTCATTCGATCTGGTTTTAGAAAAGGATGAAGATGTTGAGGATGGCTTCACGCAACGTCCTAAGACCCTCAAATATCTAGAACGTGATCTAAGAACTTGAGAAAAGATTTGAGCATCGTTGACAGATGATTCATCTGATGGATCTGCAGCAGTGTCTTTAAGAGATATCATCTTGTCCTAGAAAAAGAAAAACATTAAAATTAGTATATGTAACAAAAATATATTTAGATAATGGAATTAAATAAACTTAAACTTACATAATTTGCCTCTGCCTCAGGATTGCTCCAAACATATCACGATTTTTATGTGCTTTAGCATACAATTGGGTCAGATCATAATCAGTAGGATTTTCTTCTTGCTGCAAAACGAAAATTAATATCATAATTTTTTTACCCGAAAAGTGTATATATTAAGATTTAATGGAGACTAAAATAACAAACCATTTTTTTTGACAAGCGATGAAAAGATCGAGAACTCGCATGATGGTGTATCGTTAAATTTGATCTATTTGCTTTGTTCTCTGTACTCCATTTCTAAAAAAAAGTATTATAATTTAATGTTTAATACATCTATTATATATTATTAAAAAAAAGATAGTAGCGAAATTACCTGATAAGCAGAATTTTCAAACAGATCACAAACTTTCTCCCATTCGTTTGGTGGCATTGCTTGAAATGGATTTTGACGCGCCTCTATCATAGTACTGAACTTCTGATAGTGTGCATGGCATTGACCTTTATATCTCCGGAATGCATTCGACATTAGTTCCTCAATCGTTAGTCGATTCTCTCGCCAACCAAAATTTAGTTCAAACTCGTCCTTCAAAGAATTATAAATAATTAGTATAATTTCAAACATTATTTAAATAAAAATGTTATACAAAGTAACTTATTACCAAATAACGATTTTTGATATGGTCTTTCACATTTTGGGGAACTTTAGCCCAGGATGATGTAGCAATCGGTGCATACGTGCGAGTAAGTGTACCAATATAAGAAGCAAGCCAAGCTACCGAATCCCCAGAGCCATCGGTGTGATCATCAGATATATCAACTTTAATTTTACCCACTTTCCTTACTTTCTCTATGCAGACACGACTCGTAATGCCTCTAATTCGGCGCTGGTTTACAACAGTTATATATACAAAAGTTAAAGCATATATTTTAATTAAATTATTTTATTTAAAATATATGCCGTGATTAAATACCTTGTTCTGGTTCTGGTTATGGTGGCCCACCATTGTTGGCAGGTGAAGCACACGGGGAGTTAATAAGTGGTGGGGATGGCTCACGTGTTTTTTGCGTTTAGGAGGCATATCTGTTTGAAATTATAATAAATTATTATTTGAACAAGATAGAAATATTTTTATAAGAATTATACCTACACAAATATGTGACGCCCCCAACTCCCACATACAGCCACGCGGAAGTCGAGACGTCGGGATGATGACAACCCGGGTCACACATCCCATCGCCAAGTGCCAGAAGTGTGTGCACAAGCAAAATGTGTACAAATAAAAACACGCAGCGGTTAGATAAGTCATATATTTAAGTACCAGAATTTTTCTTAGTTAATACAAACCAGATTCAAACATACATACTAAAATATTACAAGTTCAACATCATTTCAAACCAAATACATATTAATAAAAACATCGCCAAACATAATATACTTAAAGATCATCCAGCTACTCCTCCGGCGGAGCCGCCTCCTCAGGCTCAGCCTCCTCATCATCAAGATCTGCATCAAAATCTACGGTACCAAAAATGGTACCGCAGGTAAGTAAAATCCAAACAACGCAAGATATAAACATATTAAAACCCAAACAATATGCATGAATTATGCCCAATGCACATGTCCCCAAAACCATATTTTTCCCACACACGCCAAAAGTCCCATTTGGCCCAAAACCTTTCCTTTAAAATCATATCTCGCCATTATCTCACATAATGGCCTAAAACCAATCTCAAACCATCCTTTCCATATTTTTCCTTAATCGAATGCACCATGACCTCCCCTAGGGGTCATCCGCAAGCCCTGGCTTCATATCAAGCGATGCCCGGTTCCGCGCCTCTCGCGCGTACGTAGCCAAGCATCCTCTAGCCCCCGCCAGCAGAGGGGCCACGGAGTCAGTGAGTAGGGCGATGTCTGGTTCCACGCCTCTCGCGCGTACGTAGCCAAGCACCCCCTAGTCCCGCTCCCGTCGTCCAACGACAACTCAGGGGACGTCACTCAGTATATTACGCTCCCGAGTGACCAGAGGAGCTCCACCGAGATAATAACCCATCCCGGCTTGGGCTCGTGATACACACGCACCCAAAATTCCGTTTACACATGCAACACCATTTTTCAATAAAATGCGCATGATCATGTATGCTCAATGCCATGCAATTAAAATCACATAAAATAACCAACACAACCCGAACATCACGAACAACCAACAAACAGCTCCGTCCTCAATTCCAACGGACCCCCGAACTCCTTGGACTCAGTCCGGAATCAACAAACCAACCAGATGACAAAATAAATTATTGTAAAGGCAATAATATATTAAATTTAAAACGAAGCTTGAGAAATACTTACAGCGCTAAATAGGATTTTTAGAAGGGTCGGCGCGAAGCAAACGGCGAGCGGAACGCAACGTAACAGTGCAAATGCACTGTAGCCGTGGGTCGCAAAATACCCACTTTTGAACGGGGATGAACCAAGACCCCAAATTGATAGGGAATAGTCTAGGGAGGTTTATGAAGCTAGTGGAAACGAGTTTTGGCCGTGGGTGGCGGCGAAAACGCCGGTTGAAGTCAAAAATGTGCAAATCGGAGTTGAGCTCGTGGGAGCTACTCCGGTGACCGTTTGAGGCCGGGGACGGGTGGGTTAGGACGGCAAGGAGCCGGTGATGAAGTGGTAAAGAGGTGGTGGCCGGAGGTGGAGCGACGGCGGCGAATCGGGGCTTAAACCGTGCGGCTTGATGGTGGTTTTCCGGCTAAACGGCCGGCCGGTTGGGGCTGGAAATCGGTGGGGGTGATCACCGGCCGGAGGGGAGTCGACCGGTAGGGGCGGTGCCGACCACGGCGGCCGGACGGCAAGGGGCTGGGTGGTTGGACGGTGACGCCGTGGGTGAGGAGAGAGAGAGAAAGAGAGAAACGCGAGAGTGAGAGGCCGAACGGGGAGAAGAAAAAAAAAAGGAAAAAGAAGGAAAGAAAAAAAGAAAGAAAAGGGAAAAAGAAGAAAAGAAAAGGAAAAGAAAAAGATGAAGGAAAATAAATGAGGTACAGTCCTCACTTCGGAAGTCCAACGATTGATCTAACGAAAAAGAACTTTAAAAGCAATAAAAACCAAGAAAACATTTTAAACACGTCGCAAAGCTAAAATATTTATAAAAATAAGTAGTGAAAACCAACTATTAAATTTTAAATCCAAAAACAAGCTAAAATAAATTAATCAGCAATTTAAATTCAACAGCGAATAAAAACTAATTAAAATCCGATTATTTAAAATACAAGCACTATAAAATTAATTAAATTAAAATATTTCTTCAGTGAAAATACACGTAAAAACGGGGTGTCACAAAATATCTGTTTGAAAATCATTCGGTATCAATTTTGCTGGACCAGTCGCTCGCATCCTCAGTAGACACTTCAGTTGATTCATGTTCTTCCGACATGTCACCTTCAATTACTTCGGGTTGAACATCTTCTCTGCGCAATGGGACCATGTCATAATGACTTAGATCAACAAATAGATTGATGTCTGGTTCCTTTTCTTGATATGCTTCTTCATGATCTGTACTATCAACTTCTTCATGTGGTTTGTCTGCCTCTGGAATATAATCATATACATTTTTTGGCGCAAACTTCTCGACTATCCGCCATGGATTTCCGAACTTCGGATCATCTAAATAAAAAAACTTGATTTGCTTGGCATGCGAGAACGAATGGATCGTCCTCATACCATTTGCGAGATGTATTGACACTTACAAAATATTCATCCTTACACACTCCCAACTTAGGATTTGAGACATTCCACCAATTACATTTAAATAACCAGACCATATATCCTCCCACATACTTTAATGCTATGATATCTTCCACAATTCCGTAAAAATCGATATTATCATCTCCAAGGCTTCCTTCGACAACAATTCCACAATTTTGAGTTTTTCTATATCGTTCTCTGTCTGCTGTGTGAAATCTATATCCACGCACCAAACATCCTGAATATTGGTACTTATAATGAATTATTTATTTATTATAATTCTTTAATTAAATAATGTATAAGTATATTTTATGTATTAATCATCTTAATACTTGAATACTTACTTATTTTTAAATATTTAATTATAATTTTTTAATTAAATATCTTATTATTATATTTTAAGTATTAAGCTATTTAATTAGAGTACTTATACCATCAATTGCTAATCTATTTAATTACAGGAATTAAATATTTACAGTTATACATTATAATTACATTTTAAAACTACATTATAAATATGTATTCAATTGATACTATTAGAACAAATACTCAATAAGTTCGAACAAAATTCTGGTCCAGTCAGATTCCGTTCGAACGGAGTAAAATCAATTCAAACGGTATTCAGAGAGTTCGAATGGGACCAAGTCAAAAACCAGTAACAAAACAGAGCAAAAAACTGAATCACAAAACATAATTTTCACATACATGATGCCATATTTCAATACAATACATTGAAAACTATATGATTATCCCTAAATATGATTATTAAATAACTTAGAAAACTAATAAAACTTACCTCTAATTTTTGCAATCCAATAAAAATATCAATCCACAATACCTATATTTGCATAAAACACATTAAACTGTTATTCTATCCCAACAAATAAATCCAACAAGTATCAAGATAAACGAAAATCGGAATGAAAAATAACAAAAAAAACATCTTACCTCTTGTCCTTTTCCTTTCCCTCTCTAGAATCTCTTCTCTCTCACTACTTTCAAGCTCTCTCTCTCTCCACAACACTCTTTCCAAGCCTCTGCCACGCTCTCTCTCCCTTTCTCAAACTTCAATCCGAGTGAAATGAAGTGAAAGGATTGGATTAATAATATGTGCATTTCCGTTCGAAAATAAAAAAAAAACCGCGAATTTTTCCCACAATATTTTTCCGTTCAAACTAATATTTTTGGAGTTCGAACGAGAAAAAAAGAATATTCTCCAACATATACCAATAATTTAGCTCGAATTTTCCCTCCAAACAAAAACTATTCGTTCAAACATTAATTATCTCTATTCGAACTATTTTATATTTGTTTGAACAAATAATTATATAAATATATAACTATACACATAATACACCCAATATTATTATGTGTATATGTAAAAATTATATACACTATATAATACTATGTGTCACTAATAGCATAATACTAAGTTTCTTATCAATCTATAATATTAAGTATTTAAAATAGTATAATATTTTATTTACTATCACTATAAGTATAATACTAAGTATCACTAATAGTATAATATTAAGTGGCATTATAGTATAGATAATGATATTACAGTGACTTCGACTGAGCGAAGGTTGCCACAGATGGGGCTTGTTAACAAGATCACATTCAGCAAAAGCAAGGGTCACTTGTCGAAGACTCATGCAGTACTACCGGATCAGCCTCCGCCTACTGATCCAGCTTCTACTGCTGCTACCCTTATTGAAAGACACCCTGCTGGGGCTACTCCGGATGAAGTACTAGCTATATTGGGGGAGTACCGAGAAATTATATTAAGGGACTTCATTCAGCCCATGATAAAAAGTTTAAGGACCTAGAAGGATGCTTACAAACCTTACAGGAGGATTTTTATTTATTTAATAAATAAATATTGTTAGTTATTATTTTACTTTTTTTTTTTATGTTGTATAGAACGTCTAACTCATTTTGAGATGTAATTAATGTATATGTGTATATATGTAGAAGAATTGAAATTTTTAAAATGAATATATATTGAAAAAAATTACAAACTTGAGTTAAGACACAAAAATAAAGAAAAAAAAATTAAAGAATAGATAAATTATTAAAAACTTAAAAAATAGAAAATGAGGGGACATGTTTAAAATTATAAAAAGAATAAAAGTATATAAATATATTTTATATTTTAGAATGAATTAAATCTTAATTCAGGCTGAAATGGCCGAAATTTGACCGGAATGGTCGGAACGAGATTGGAATGACTGAAATTTGAAGCGAAACGGAATGGGGTGGTAGAATGTACCGGACACTACACCGAAACGGCAAATTCCGGCTAGAACGGAACGAAATTTAAAACATTGGTTTTAAAATAAAACAGGTATAAGCTTTTTTTAGTTATTAGGTTTTTTTTTAGCAGCTTTGTTTAGAATGATCCATGTTTGTTGGGGTTTCATTTTCAGTAAATTTTTGGATTCTCTCCATTTTACTTATTTACAGGGTTCATTTAGTACATAACAACTCTATGTTTGTAGCATAGACTTTGACTTAGTTTTAAAAAAAGAAAAATTCTATTTATCAATCACACACACCATAAACCACATTTTTTTTATTTTTTTTTATTAATTTATTAATTTTATTTTTCTTAAACTAATTGAATTTTTTTACTTATCATTCATATATCACATATTTATTAAGAGAAAAAAAATATAATATATGTTGTGTGGAGACGATGAGGATAAAACTCCTATATTTTTATCTCTAAATAAAAAGGGTACCACAAACTAACGGCACATCACGTCAGTTTTTTTTTTTTTCCTTCTCTTCCTTCTTCTTCTTCCACGTATCCTGTCCCTCACCCAACTTTCCCTTCCCTTCCTAGACCAAAGATAGAGACTCAGTCAATTTCTCGTAGCCTAGTCTCGTCGCCGATAGCCATAACAAAAGCCTTCTACCACCAGGGACGATGTCGGATACCACTAGGTGTGTAGGAACCCAGCTAGGGAAGTGAGGAACTACAAAGGAAACCCTAGCTTGTGAGAGAAGACGATTCTGAATCGAAGGGAAGTAAACTGGAGAAGTGAAGTGGGTTTGATCTTAGAAGTGGAGCTAAAAACAATGTGTAACTTGGATTAATGAGATTCAAGTTGTAATTCAGTTGAGATGAAAAATGCCATGTTTCATTGCTATGGAAACGCTGCATTTTATTAGTGACAATAGAAGAAACCCTTGCTGCGATTCTATTTTTTCTATTTTAGTCGGTTATAATTTCCATGTTTATTGTCAAACAATATATAGAAGAAGGAGAGCAGAATTTTGTATGTAATTCGAATCTTGTAATTTGTCCAGAACTTTCTAGAGGTGGATTGCCTCGAACAATCCTTTATTTTGCAATTTCCATTTTAATGAAAGGTATGGCATTTTGATCTTCCATTGTTACTTGCATCTTCATTCTTCTCGTATTCCAGTCAGTAGAGGAGCTCCATACAAGTCCCTAACAACTGCTGAGGGTACACACACTAGGCAACAATAAGAAACTCTTCACCACCAAGTGAAGTCCCATGAAGAAGGCCTGTAAGAAGTTAGAGAAAGGTTAGACCAACTCACACATATGATAAGAATGTTGGTTGTTAATCAAAATAATATGGCTAATAGGGAGATTCAGGTTGGGGGAGATGGTGACCAAGCTTTTTACTAGGGGGACTTCTTAGGGGGGTCATATTAGATTTCCCCCATTTTGGGGGTGATAACCCATCTGGTTGGACCTTTCAAGTAACACAATACTTTGAACTCCACCAAACAGCCCCAACACTGTGCCTCTTAATGGCTTCGTACCACATGGAAAATGAAGTATGGTACCAGGATATGCACGGGAATCAGGGCAATTTACGAACTGGGAAACCTTTTTCAAGGCATTGATAATTAGATTTGGCTCTACTGCATAGGATGATCCAATGGAGGCCTTAACAAGACTCAAGCAAACAGCTTTAGTAGTAGCCTATAAGACTAAATTTGAGGTCCTATCGAATCATTTAAGAGGCTCGTTTGATCACCATAAATTCAATTGCTTTCTCAGTGGATTAAAACATGAGATACGCTTATCTATACCTATGTTAAATCCAATTAATCTCGATGCTGCATTCGGACTAGCTAAGATACAAAAGGAGTATTTTGCTAGCTCTAGGAGATCTTATACACAAGTTTCAGAGAGAGCAACTTTCCACTTTAGAAATTTCTCTAACTTTGGGAACTATTCTAGTGAAGGGGGTAGTAAAGGGCAGAAACATGTAACACCAAATAAGAGAATCTCCTCAGTCATTATGGATAAAAATGTTAAAAAAATCCCTTTATTACTATTGTGACGAAAAATGGAACCCGAGCAATACTTGCAAAACCCCAAAACTATACTTACTACTAGCCCAAGAAGAAAATGTTGATGTGGGGGAAAATGATGTGGTAGCGGGAGAATGTGAGCAGGAAGAATCACTACCACCTAAAATTGAGGAAAATGAGTTATAAATCTCATTAAATGCTATCTTGGGCACCTCAAGTGCATATACTATGTGTTAAGGATAGTGAAGACTCACCACAAGAGAGGAGTGGCAACAAGAAGGACATGGCATACTCACATCGCAATGTACAAAAGGACAATAAGGCTGTTGATCATTCCCATGACATAGTGAAGGAATTGAAGTAGGACCACGTCTGTGACAGAGGAGGCTAGGAGAATAAAACAAGAGAATTGGGAATATTGGAATAACAAGATAGGGACAAATGCCATAATATTAATGGATTAGGTTGTTGTGAGTTGCCTATAAATACTGATTGTAAATGCATTTAAAACACACGAAAATATATTGAGTAATAGAGGAATGAGGTTTTCTTTTCGGACTTTTGTCATATACATTCCAGGCTTGAATTTTTATAACTCAATATGGTAATCAAAGCCTCGTAAAGACTCATGTCTACATTTTTTTTTTTTACTTTCTCTCCATTCCCTCATCTGTGCCTGCGCTTACTTCATGGCAAACCTAGAAGTTTCAGAACCCGCCCCTCACAATGCCCCCAATATTCCCCCCCCCCCCCAATCACACAATCCAATACTGTCAATCCTAACATTCTCAACTCTACAAATCATTCTATCAATATCAAACTATCTATTGATAATTACCTTTTGTCAAAGGCTTAGATGGTGCCTTTCCTCAAAGATTATCAACTATATCATTACATTGATGGCTCTCATGAAATGCCTCCCCCTGTTGTTAATGGTGTTGAAAATACAAAGTATATCTAGTGGGTTTTGACTAACCAACTTATTCTCTCTATGCTAAACTCCTCTCTATCCAAGCAGGTGCTAGCGTCGGTCCTAGATTGTTCTTCCTCTCGTGAAGTCTGGTCTCTCGTTCAAATTCTCTTTGCAACACAGTCAAGTGCTCACATAATGCAAATGCAGGATCAACTTACAACTCTAAAAAAGGGTCCCGAGACCATTACAGCCTATTCTCACAAAGCCAAAGCCTTAGCAGCATCTATGGGTGCAGTTGGCCAACCTCTTTCAGACTCTGAGTTTTCCGTGTTTCTACTAGTTGGGCTTGGCACCAATTATGACTCTCTTGTGACATCCCTAACCACTCAAGCCGATGCTCTTTCTGCTCACCAGATATATAGCTTTCTCCTCAACCATGAGTTCCATTTAGCTCACCAAATAGCCACTCTTCTGAGTGCAAATCCTCTCACGACCAATGTCACAACTACTAAATACTCTACATCAAATTCCCCTGCTTATTCTCCTTCTCAATGAGGCAGAGGGGGTCGCAATTTTAGGGGTCGATGTGGTCAAGGTTGTGGTTCTTCTTTTAATTTTGGTCATGGTCCTGTATGTCAAGTCTGTCACAAGCCTGGGCACTCCGCTCTCAATTGTTATCATATTCTATCTTAATTCCTCTCAGTATTTTAAATTAAATAAATGCTTACGCATTTTCAAATCAGTATTTAAACTCATCGTTATATCGTTTTGAGGATCCCAAGACTAAGGGCCAGGATTAAATACCCAAGGCCCTACCTTTTTCCTTTCCTCTCTCTCTCTCTCTCTCTCTTCTCCCTCTTCTCCCTCTCTCTTCCAACCCGTCAATAGCCTCTCTTGTCTTCTCCATCGTGGCCTTTCTTCTCCTCCTAGCTCAGCCACCACCAGCCACCTTTAGTCACCTCCACCACCGGCAGCTCCCCCTCACATCGGTGAGTCCAACCTCACCGGTGGTGAGTCACACGGTAGCCTCCCTCTTCTTTTATGGCAGCTTGATTGAAAGGGTTTCAAACCCATTTATGTCACCTTGCCCCACCGTATGCGGCCAATGAAGCCACCGAGTACCTCCATCGGCACCTCAAGCTCATGGGCTTCACCTCCATGGCCTCTTTTCCCTCCGACTCTCTTTCTCTCCATTTCACCACCTCACACACGCACGAAGTAACGCATGGATTCCTCCACTTGCATCACCGTGCATTGCCAATCAGGCCACCACACCACCACCACCGTGATCCTCAGCCACCCACGGCCTCCCCTACCTATTCCCATGCCCAGCTGAAGTCCCCACCTCTCTCACTCTCCCCCACTCTCTCACGTGTGTTTCTCCACCTCACGGCCAGATCTGCAGCCGTGGACCACCATACAGCCACCACCTCGCCACCATAGCTCTACCGCACCTCCCTCAAGCTCCTCCACTCCAAGCCAAGCTCCCTTAACTCTCCCTTTCCATTTCTCAGCTAGGCCATGCACGGCCTCTACCACTACCAAAGCCACCGTGCCTCCACTATGTGCCATCTCAGCACCACCATGAGGCCACCTCTCTAGGACCACGACCAAACCCTCCTACGCTCAGAACCACACCCGTAGCCTTCTCTAGTAGCCCAAATAGCCACCATAAGTGGTTTAACCGCCACGTATGACTCTTCTGATGCTTTTGACCGTGACTGGCAGCCAGCAACACACAGGTTATCCCGTCAATGGTATAACCTTCTATCCCTCATTATTTATATTAAATGTTAGTTGATGGGTTGTGGATTGTGTTGTTAGTATTGTGGAGTTCGTTGTAGTTGTGAAGTGAAGTGTGGTGGTGTAGTGAAGTGTGGTGGTGTAGTGAAGTGTGGATGTAATTGTGTAGTTGTGTTGCAGTGTAGTGTTGTAAAGGGAGTACACGTGGCGTGTGCTCCATGTCGTGTAGCGACGCACCATGTGGTGTGCATCGTGGTAATATGTGATGTAGCGAAAGGAGCACACCTGGTGCATACTCCATGTTGTGTAGCGATGCATCGTATGGCATGTCGCAAAAAAATGATGGTTGAGTAGTAGAGGAGCGTAGAGCTATTGGTGTAGTGTCGGGAACTGTGTAACGGTGTCCCGAAATAGCTGTGATGTGGCCTATAGTCCAAGGTGGCAGGTGTCGCCTTATAGTTGACTTATGGCTTAGAGTATGTATGAAGTGATGAGATAGTGTAAAAGTAGCGTAGCAAAAGCATGATGGGTGTCGTGATGTAACTCAAGATTTGTCTCGAGCTACGTGACATGACAAAGATGTAGTGGTGAATGGAGCCCTGTCGTGTCAAGTGTTAGGTTGAACTTGTAAAAGGGGTCGGGAAGTAAGAAGGTCCTGCTAATCGGGTTTGAGTAGAAGTTGGTATCGGAGTATGGAGCTTGTTTATACGAGTGGGCGTTCAATGGACTATAAGTTGATCTTAAGTGATAAAGGGGTAAGGTACACATGCATCTGGTGAGACGCATGTGCCAGACGGATGTACCATATATAATGGATAATCTGTCCTAAGTATGGTTACACAATATTTAAGCCTCAGAGCTGGCTTAAAGTCATGTGGCATGATTGTGAATGAGGATTGAGTATAGGCTAGGATGTATGAAGGTAGTAATGAGTAAGTAGAACTATAAAGAACTGAAAGGACTGAAATGAATAAAATGATTGAATGCTTTAGTGTATGAAAATATGTAACGGCCATGTGATTGAACGGATGATAGTACCAAAAGGACTGGATTGGGCAGATTGAAATGTCGGGTAAGTAGTACTAGTAGTGCACCCTAATAAAATAGATTCCTAATCTGTGGCCACGGGCGGAATCAAGGTCCAAAAGACCGCTAACCCTCACACACGGGATGTAACAGTGTTGAATGGCCAATGAAAGCGATAAGAAAGAATGTATGCATGTTAAGAAAAGATGTATGCGTGATAAGACTCTATAAAAAATGAAGGCAGCGAGGCGTGAGGAGCTGTTTACAAGAAGAAAACCATTTTTAAAGAAAAACCTCACTTCGCAACGTTTTAAAATGAATTGAATGTCTATATATAATATGTATGGAGTGATAAATGCATGACTGAAAACCTATGTTGTTATATTTTAACTATATGAAGTAATACTTACGAGTCATCAACTCATTTTAGGTTTTATGTGTGCCCTCCCAAGGATAAGATAAGTATGACTCGTTAGGATGGACACGGTCCAAAGGGAAGAGCACAAAAGCTTAGGCACAACGTTTTGTACGAGAGACTATAATTATAAAATTTAATGTTTTTTGCTGTAACCCATTAAATTAATAAAAATGTTTTATTTATAAACATAGAGTTTTTTATATCTTGGCATGGAAGGAAAAGAAATTTCAAAACGAGTAGTAATTCCCGTCTCTTTTCTTAAAATTATGTTCTAAAGGTTCCACCACAAGGACATGCGTTACATAGTGGTATCAAAGCAAAACTCAGGTTATGAAAGAATCTATAGAACCTTTTTCAAAATAAAAGAGAAAAACTTCTTACATGAAAGAAAACTTTTGAAAAGAGAACTGAAGGAAGAAGGAAGAACCTAGGCTAACGTCTTCCCAAGGAATGTCTTGTCCTGCAGTAAGTATAAGAAAGTATTTTCTTTTAACAGTTATAGTATTTTACAAGTATAACCTAGCCAATGCATGTATGTTAGGATGGCACCTACTAGGAAAGGTTATGATGAGCGCATGTCGTGAAGGAAGTACTAGAGAATGAACATAGCTAGAAAGGAGAGGAATGAATGATGAAGGGCTAGGAATGCATAGAAGTAATGACATGTCCTAAGAGGAATGGACTGTGATAGTTAGGAAACGCATGAACAACCATGAGCTAAGCGAGGATCGAGATAGAAGATAAGACGGTGACTTCAAGCTTTTCTTGCAAGGATCTTAGCATGGGGAAGTGTGAGCGCTACCCAATGGATAAGGCTAAATGTCTGGAATCGATTCTGAGCGTGTAAATGGATGAGTGACCAAATGTGAGAAAGAAATTTCCTCCCAGGAATGACCAAAATGCACAATGTGCACGAAGACGTGAGGATGTCTTAAGGGGCAATTTAAACAGGTCCGTAGTAAGGTTAAGCAAAATTCTAGGACGTTAAGCAAATTCCGAGGATGGAATTTATTTAAGGATGGGAGATTGTAACAACCCGCTCCTTTATTTTATAGTTACAAGCCTCGTTCTAAGTGTTGAACCTCGATAGCGTGTTTTTAAAGATACCAAGCGGATTTTTAAAGCAAGCATAGTATTTTAAAGCTTTTGAATATTTTAAATGTCCTGAAAATATTTATATGTGATATTTCCAGTGTTATCAAACTAATTAAATAACACAATTATAATATTTTGAAAAGATCCAAAAATATTATAATTGTGGAAAAGTATTTAAATTTAAATGATTTCAATCATTTAAAAATATTATGAGATTTACATTATGTTGCAAATTCTAAATTAATTTAAACGGTTTTATTTTCTTCTAGTAATTAACAAGAATTCATCATTTTAATTAATGATTAAAGAAATCTTAATTCATCTCAGTTTTTTAAATTAAATAAATGCTTACGCATTTTTAAATCAGTATTTAAACTCATCATTAGATCGTTTTGAGGATCCCAAGACTAAGGGTCAGGATTAAATACCCAAGGCCCTACCTTTTTCCTTTCCTCTCTCTCTCTTCCCCCTCTCTCTTCCAACCCATCAATAGCCTCTCTTCTCTTCTCCACCGTGGCCTTTCTTCTCCTCCTAGCTCAACCATCGCCGGCCACCTTTAGTCACCTCCACCACCAGCAGCTCCCCCTCACACAGGCGAGTACAACCTCATCAGTGGTGAGTCACATGGTAGCCTCCCTCTCCTTCTATGGCAGCTTGACCGAATGGGTTTCAAACCCATTTATCTCACCTTGCACCGCCGTATGCGGCCAACGGAGCCACCGAGCACCTCCACCGGCACCTGAAACTCACGGGCTTCACCTCCATGGCCTCTTTTCCCTGCACCTCTCTTCCTCTCCATTGCACCACCTCACACACACATGAAGTCCTCCACTTGCACCACTGTGCACTGCCACCCAGGCCACCGCACCACCACCACCGTGATCCTCAGCCACCCATGACCTCCCCTAGCTATTTCCATACCCAGTCGAAGTCCCCACCTCTCTTACTCTCCCCCACTCTCTCACAGGTCTTTCTCTACCTCACGGCCAGATCTGCCACCGTGGATCACTGTACAGCCACCACCTCGCCACCACAGCTCCACCGCACCTCCCTCAAGCTCCTCCACTCGAAGCCAAGTTCCCTTAGCTCTCCCTCTCCATTTCTTAGCTAGGCCATGCAAGGCCTCTGCAAAAAACCCTCCTATGCTCAGAGCCACACCCGTAGCCATCTCTAGTAATCCAAACAGCCACCGTACGTGGTTTAACCATCACATACGAGTCTTCTAACGCCTTTGACTGTGACGAGCAGCGAGCAAAGCACGGATTATCCTGTCGATGGCATAACCCTCTATCCTTTATTAGTTATATTAAATGTTATTTGATAGGTTGTGGACTGTGCTGTTAGTATTGTGGAGTTTGCTGTATAGTTGTAAAGTGAAGTATGGTTGTGTAGTGAAGTGTTGGGCATAATTGTATAGTGTGGTGATGTATCGTGTAGCATGCACTGTAGTGACTTGTGGCGTAGTGTGAATGGAAGAGAGTTCACGTAAAGTGTACTCTGTGTAGCGTCGTGATGCATCTAGTGACATGTCATGAAGGTTGGGATCTTATAGTTGAAGAGCATAGAGCGTATGGTGTAGTGTCGGGAATTTGTAACGGTGTCCCGAAATAAATATGATGTGGCCAATAGTCCAAGGTGATAGGTGTCACCTTGTAGTTGACTTATGGCTTAGAGTATGTGCGAAGTGATGGGATAGTGTAAGAGTAGCGGAGCAGAAGTATGATGGGTGTGGTAACATAACTTGAGATTTGTCTCGAGCTACGTGACACGACGGAGATGTAGTGGTGAATGGAGCCCTGTAGTGTCAAGTGTTGGGATGAACTTGTAAAAAGGGCCAGGAAGTAGGAACGTCCTGTTGACCTGGTTTGAGTAGAAGTTGGTATTAGAGTATGGAGCTTGTTTATACAAGCAAGCGTTCAATAAACTATAAGTTGATCTTAGGTGATAAGGAAGTAAGGTACGCGTCCATATAGTGCGACGCATGTGCCTGATGGATGTACTATATTATAATGAGTAATTTGTTCTAAGCATGGTTGCACGATGTTTAAGTCTCGGAGTTGGCTTAAAATCATGTGGCATGTATGGATGGGATGAGAAAAATGATTGAATATGAGCTAGGATACATGAAGGTAGTAATGGGTATGTTGTCTAAGATTGGGATGCATGACTAAGTTGGTCTGAGTCATGCATCGAAATGTGGTTGATAGAAGAGTAAGACGAAGGTCTTAGTGTCTTAAACTTAAGGCGGATCACGAAGGTTCACTTTAAAGGATAAAACCTCGAAGTAGAGCTTTGTATTTGGAAAAGGTGACCCAAATGGGTCCTAGAGAAAGGAAACGTGATGAGGAAGACATAGAAGATGGCAGTAGTGATGGTAAATGGACCCCAAAGGTTTTAGCATAGCAAATGGCACGTAAGAATACCGGGATGGATGAAGAGTGTTTCAAGTGAAGTGTAGTTCTATTTCTAATATAGTTGCTTATGTACTAGATAGAGAATGACGTTGAGGTTACGTGTATGTGTAATGCCCGTCCTTGTGGTGGGTTCTTTACAAAATGATTTTAATAAACATTGATGGGAATTACGGTCCCTTTTAAAATTTCTTATCCTTTCATGCTAGGGTACAAAAGACACCATGTTTATAAATAAAACTCATTTCTCTTGTAGTGGTTTGCTTTGCCCAGGTCGTTGCACATTTTGCATCCGAGTCATGTTTTGATTTTGCACCTGTGTGTTATGGGCCTACTGTGCTTTGGCTGCAGTGGTCATATCTGCATTATACCCCCAAAAGACTACTCAGTTTGAAGTGTTTCTAGAATCACTTATATAGCCCAGTTTCACTCAGTAAATCACCAATGTGGGACTTCACACTTATAATTAACTTTATAACCTATCTCCACTATGTGGGCTAATCGTATTTCCTGTATGGGGCTGGGATGTTACAAGACAACACCAATCACCCCCACGGTGTCTCTTTCTTAGATTACCCAGGATTAGTTTCAAGTACTGGATGATAGGCCACCATCCAGTGGTAGGTGGTAACATGTGGTATCATATGTCATGTATGTTTTATGGTACTTTTACCATAACTAAAGAATATTCTTTTGTTGGTAGATAACAATATTGAAAAGAAAAAAGAAAAAACATTAAATTCAGTCTTGTTTACTTGGGCTATACCTTCTTTTCTTAAGAATAAAACTTCTTAATTATCTGTCAGGAAAAAAAAACGTTAAATTCAAGGTCAAGTTCTGCTTGTGGAAAACCTTTTCTATTTCACTATTGGTCTGAGTTGGAAAGACTTCCCCTTGATTTCATTAATTAATTTTATGGTAGCAGTAAACCCACAAGCAGGCAAATTTAATCAAGGATTAGATCAATCTGAATCTATAGAACTTTTAGACGGTTTAAAAGTTACAATTCTATGTCGTACACTTGACATGGATTTGGTACAATCAAGGATTAACTCTGCTAAATTATACTTGCGTGAGCACTTCACAAAAGATATTCTTTGGCAATAGAGAAGGGGGAGGTTATTATGGGCTTTATTGCTGCAGATTTACTCTCTTTGTTTAGTTTGATCATGCCACTTTTTGCTGTCCTCTAATACATTATACTCGTGATTGCTTTACTATTTCACTTTTTATGAAGTTTTATCACTTATTTTTCTTCATTTAGGTTGCTTCGGTAATTGAGCATGTGCTCTGTCTCTACATTGTGTTACGCATTGGCATTCCTCCAATGCGGTGGATTTTTGGACCTGATTATTTTATCTGGTTTAATATAATTCTTTTACAGGCTCATATTAAGAATTAGATTATGCAATATGATGAGGATGTTGGGAAGATTTCCATGGCTTTGCGTCTTCTAGTCTGTGAGTAATTTGTTCAACTCTTAGCACTTTTTTTCGGTTTATATATTTCTTATTTCTAATTATTGTTTTTAATGATTAGTTGGTAGTTCGCAAATCTTCTTTCACCTTCAACATTTTCTTTTTATTTGGCTTCTTACACTACAACAAATTTGATTTTTATTTTGTCTCTAAAAGTCCTTTTAGAGATAAAATTTAAATTTCGTCTCAAAACGTGGCAAACCTTATAAATCCGTTTGAACCGGATATTTTGGGACGAATTAGGTCGTCTCCAAAAGTCTAAACCGTTCAAACTAATAAAAGTTTGTTTGAACAGATAATTAGTCATATTCGAATGCAATATAATATGTTCGAATGGTTATTGCATTGTTCGAACGGGATTATTTAATTGTAATAATATATTGTTAAATAGGTCCAAAATATTAAAGTAAAACATATTTTTCTATTAATTTGTTATCATTTTCAAAGTAAATAAAAATGTGTATATATTATATATTATGATTTACAATGAATTAAAATATTTACGAAATCATAAGTTAATTTTATGTAATTAATTTAAAAATATTTTAGTTAAATAAATATTACATTAAAAATAGTGTCATTTTTTCTATTATCGTGAACATTAAATATAATGAAAAGAAAACATAATTAACAATAAAGAAGCTAGCAAACACTAAAAATAAAAACTATACATTAATTACATCTCAAAATGAGTTAGACTTTCTATATAACATAAAAAAAAGTAAAATAATAACTAACAATATCTATTTGTTAAGTAAATCAAAATCCTCTTGTAAGGTATATAAGCATACATCCAGGTCCTTAAGCTTATCCATGATGGGTTCAATGAACTTCTGCTTTATAATTTGGCAGTGCTCCGTCAATAGAGCTCGTACTTCATCCAAAGTAGCCCCAGCAAGCTGTCTCTCAACACCGGTAGCAACAATAGAAGCTGGATCAGTAGATGGAGGCAAATCCTGTACTGCATGAGTCTTCAGCAAGTAACCCCTGCTCTTTCTAAAAGTGATCTTGTTAACGGGCCCCAACTGTGGAGACTTCCGCTTACTTGAAGTCACTGTAACTCCCGATTGGAGTAGAAGGTTAGATATCAGCAGTGCAAATGGTAGACTACCTCCATCCGAATAGCGTGATCTTTTGTTCGAATGCAGAGGAGGAAATATAATGCTAGATCAATTGGCTTCCCCTGTGCTATCCGTAACAAAAATTTGGCTCGCTTGACCCCGAAATAAGTCTTGTGTTTTTTTGGATCAATGTTATACCTGACAATCAGATTAAGCATTTTGAAAAATGCTATACAGTCGGCCTGTCAGATTACTTTACTGCCATCATATGGAGGAGCCGAAGGGTCTCGCACTGGCGATGAGGTACCTGATCGTCTGTGAGACTATCATCAGGTACCTCATCGCTGCTCCCACTATCATCCGAGCTAGTATCCAGCTCAACGGTCTCTACACCTAGCGCTGGCGATGAGGATACAACTGGTGTGTCCGCATCAGATGGTGCAGTCGCCGCTCTCGAAGTAGCCACTGCCACTGCAGGATATGTACCGAACTCCAGCTGCAGATCAAGAAACTCAACCGAACTCCATCAGATGGTTGGTTGATTCCAGACTGAGTCCGAGGAGTTCGGGGGTCGGATGGATGGAGGACGGAGTTGCTTGGTTTGTTGATTTATGGTTGGTTGGTTGTGTTGTGCATTGAGATTGCATTTACATGGTGCATGCACGTGCATTTTATTTTAATTGAGAAAAATCCTGTTTTATTGGCGTAAATGGATTTTCGGGTGCGTGTGTCTCACGAGCCCAAGCCGGGATGGGTTATTATCTCGGTGGAGCTCCTCTAGTCACTCGGGAGTGTAATATACTAAGTGACGTCCCCTGAGTTGTCGCTGGGCGACGACAGGAGCTGGGGCTAGAGGATGCTTGGCTACGAACGCGCCGGGCGTGGAACTGGGCATCGCTCTACACACCGACTCCGTGGCCCTTTGCTGGCGAGGGCTAGAGGATGCTTGGCTACGAACGCGCGGGGCGTGGAACTGGGCATCGCTCGTTTAGGTGTCATACGCGTGGTCGTTATCCGCGTTGTGGCACAGGAACCAGGGTGTGCGGATGACCCCTAGGGGAGGTCATGGTGCATACGGATTAATTGGTTAATGGATTGAGTTGGATATGAGCCAAATGAGACTTTTGGTGTGATATTTGGAAAAGGTTATGTTTTTGGGCCAAATGGGAATTTTGGCGTGCGTCGAAAAAAATATGGTTTTATGGATTCTGTGCATTGGCATTCTCTCATGCATATTGTTTGAGTTTTAATATGTTTTTATCTAGTGGTGTTTGCATTTTACTTACCTGCGGCACCATTTTTGGTACCGTAGATTTTGGTGCAGAGATCGAGGAGGAGGAGGAGGCTGAGCCCGAGGATGCGGCTCCGCCGGAGTATTGAGTTGAAGTTTATGCTTTGTACTTGGCTTTGAATCGATATTTGTATTTGTAATATTTTATTATGTATGTTTTGAACCGCTTTGTATTAAACTAGGAAAAATTCTGGTACTTAGTTATATGTCTTTCCTATCTGCTGCGTGTTTCTTCGTGCACATTTGTCGCTTTCCTTTATTTTATAGTTACAAGCCTCGTTCTAAGTGTTGAACCTCGATAGCGTGTTTTTAAAGATACCAAGCGGATTTTTAAAGCAAGCATAGTATTTTAAAGCTTTTTGAATATTTTAAATGTCCTGAAAATATTTATATGTGATATTTCCAGTGTTATCAAACTAAGTTATAAATAACACAATTATAATATTTTGAAAAGATCCAAAAATATTATAATTGTGGAAAATTATTTAAATTTAAATGATTTCAATCATTTAAAAATATTATGAGATTTACATTATGTTGCAAATTCTAAATTAATTTAAACGGTTTTATTTTCTTCTAGTAATTAACAAGACTTCATCATTTTAATTAATGATTAAAGAAATCTTAATTCCTCTCAGTTTTTTAAATTAAATAAATGCTTATGCATTTTCAAATCAGTATTTAAACTCATCGTTAGATCGTTTTGAGGATCCCAAGACTAAGGGTCAGGATTAAATACCCAAGGCCCTACCTTTTTCCTTTCCTCTCTCTCTCTTCCCCCTCTCTCTTCCAACCCATCAATAGCCTCTCTTCTCTTCTCCACCGTGGCCTTTCTTCTCCTCCTAGCTCAACCATCGCCGGCCACCTTTAGTCACCTCCACCACCAGCAGCTCCCCCTCACACAGGCGAGTACAACCTCATCAGTGGTGAGTCACATGGTAGCCTCCCTCTCCTTCTATGGCAGCTTGACCGAATGGGTTTCAAACCCATTTATCTCACCTTGCACCGCCGTATGCGGCCAACGGAGCCACCGAGCACCTCCACCGGCACCTGAAACTCACGGGCTTCACCTCCATGGCCTCTTTTCCCTGCACCTCTCTTCCTCTCCATTGCACCACCTCACACACACATGAAGTCCTCCACTTGCACCACTGTGCACTGCCACCCAGGCCACCGCACCACCACCACCGTGATCCTCAGCCACCCATGACCTCCCCTAGCTATTTCCATACCCAGTCGAAGTCCCCACCTCTCTTACTCTCCCCCACTCTCTCACAGGTCTTTCTCTACCTCACGGCCAGATCTGCCACCGTGGATCACTGTACAGCCACCACCTCGCCACCACAGCTCCACCGCACCTCCCTCAAGCTCCTCCACTCCAAGCCAAGTTTCCTTAGCTCTCCCTCTCCATTTCTCAGCTAGGCCATGCAAGGCCTCTGCAAAAAACCCTCCTATGCTTAGAGCCACACCCGTAGCCATCTCTAGTAATCCAAACAGCCACCTTACGTGGTTTAACCGTCACATACGAGTCTTTTGACGCCTTTGACCGTGACGAGCAGCGAGCAAAGCACGGATTATCCTATCGATGGCATAACCCTCTATCCTTTATTAGTTATATTAAGTGTTATTTGATAGGTTGTGGACTGTGCTATTAGTATTGTGGAGTTTGCTGCATAGTTGTAAAGTGAAGTATGGTTGTGTAGTGAAGTGTTGGGCATAATTGTATAGTGTGGCGATCTATCGTGTAGCATGCACTGTAGTGACTTGTGGCGTAGTGTGAATGGAAGAGAGTTCACGTAAAGTGTACTCTGTGTAGCGTCGTGATGCATCTAGTGACATGTCATGAAGGTTGGGATCTTATAGTTGAAGAGCATAGAGCGTATGGTGTAGTGTCGGGAATTTGTAACGGTGTCCCGAAATAAATATGATGTGGCCAATAGTCCAAGGTGATAGGTGTCACCTTGTAGTTGACTTATGGCTTAGAGTATGTGCGAAGTGATGGGATAGTGTAAGAGTAGCGGAGCAGAAGTATGATGGGTGTGGTAACATAACTTGAGATTTGTCTCGAGCTACGTGACACGACGGAGATGTAGTGGTGAATGGAGCCCTGTAGTGTCAAGTGTTGGGATGAACTTGTAAAAAGGGCCAGGAAGTAGGAACGTCCTGTTGACCTGGTTTGAGTAGAAGTTGGTATTAGAGTATGGAGCTTGTTTATACAAGCAAGCGTTCAATAAACTATAAGTTGATCTTAGGTGATAAGGAAGTAAGGTACGCGTCCATATAGTGCGACGCATGTGCCTGATGGATGTACTATATTATAATGAGTAATTTGTTCTAAGCATGGTTGCACGATGTTTAAGTCTCGGAGTTGGCTTAAAATCATGTGGCATGTATGGATGGGATGAGAAAAATGATTGAATATGAGCTAGGATACATGAAGGTAGTAATGGGTATGTTGTCTAAGATTGGGATGCATGACTAAGTTGGTCTGAGTCATGCATCGAAATGTGGTTGATAGAAGAGTAAGACGAAGGTCTTAGTGTCTTAAACTTAAGGCGGATCACGAAGGTTCACTTTAAAGGATAAAACCTCGAAGTAGAGCTTTGTATTTGGAAAAGGTGACCCAAATGGGTCCTAGAGAAAGGAAACGTGATGAGGAAGACATAGAAGATGGCAGTAGTGATGGTAAATGGACCCCAAAGGTTTTAGCATAGCAAATGGCACGTAAGAATACCGGGATGGATGAAGAGTGTTTCAAGTGAAGTGTAGTTCTATTTCTAATATAGTTGCTTATGTACTAGATAGAGAATGACGTTGAGGTTACGTGTATGTGTAACGCCCGTCCTTGTGGTGGGTTCTTTACAAAATGATTTTAATAAAAATTGATGGGAATGACGGTCCCTTTTAAAATTTCTTTTCCTTTCATGCTAGGGTACAAAAGACACCATGTTTATAAATAAAACTCATTTCTCTTGTAGTGGTTTGCTTTGCCCAGGTCGTTGCACATTTTGCATCCGAGTCATGTTTTGATTTTGCACCTGTGTGTTATGGGCCTACTGTGCTTTGGCTGCAGTGGTCATATCTGCATTATACCCCCAAAAGACTACTCAGTTTGAAGTGTTTCTAGAATCACTTATATAGCCCAGTTTCACTCAGTAAATCACCAATGTGGGACTTCACACTTATAACTAACTTTATAACCTATCTCCACTATGTGGGCTAATCGTATTTCCTATATGGGGCTGGGATGTTACAAGACAACACCAATCACCCCACGGTGTCTCTTTCTTAGATTACCCAGGGTTAGTTTCAAGTACTGGATGATAGGCCACCATCCAGTGGTAGGTGGTAACGTGGTATCATATGTCATGTATGTTTTATGGTACTTTTACCATAACTAAAGAATATTCTTTTGTTGGTAGATAACAATATTGAAAAGAAAAAAGAAAAAACATTAAATTCAGTCTTGTTTACTTGGGCTATACCTTCTTTTCTGAAGAATAAAACTTCTTAATTATCTGTCAAAAAAAAAAAGACGTTAAATTCAAGGTTAAGTTCTGCTTGTGGAAAACCTTTTCTATTTCACTATTGGTCTGAGTTGGAAAGACTTCCCCTTGATTTCATTAATTAATTTTATGGTAGCAGTAAACCCACAAGCAGGCAAATTTAATCAAGGATTAGATCAATCTGAATCTATAGAACTTTTAGACGGTTTAAAAGTTACAATTCTATGTCGTACACTTGACATGGATTTGGTACAATCAAGGATTAACTCTGCTAAATTATACTTGCGTGAGCACTTCACAAAAGATATTCTTTGGCAATAGAGAAGGGGGAGGTTATTATGGGCTTTATTGCTGCAGATTTACTCTCTTTGTTTAGTTTGATCATGCCACTTTTTGCTGTCCTCTAATACATTATACTCGTGATTGCTTTACTATTTCACTTTTTATGAAGTTTTATCACTTATTTTTCTTCATTTAGGTTGCTTCGGTAATTGAGCATGTGCTCTGTCTCTACATTGTGTTACGCATTGGCATTCCTCCAATGCGGTGGATTTTTGGACCTGATTATTTTATCTGGTTTAATATAATTCTTTTACAGGCTCGTATTAAGAAGATTATGCAAGCTGATGAGGATGTTGGGAAGATTTCCATGGCTTTGCGTCTTCTAGTCTGTGAGTAATTTGTTCAACTCTTAGCACTTTTTTTCGGTTTATATATTTCTTATTTCTAATTATTGTTTTTAATGATTAGTCGGTAGTTTGCAAATCTTCTTTCACCTTCAACATTTTCTTTTTCTTTATCTTCTTACACTACAACAAATTTGATTTTTATTTCGTCTCTAAAAGTCTTTTTAGAGATAAAATTTAAATTTCGTCTCAAAACGTGGAAAACCTTATAAATCCGTTTGAACAGATACATATTAGTTTGAACCGGATACTTTGGGACGAATTAGGTCATCTCCAAAAGTCTAAACTGTTCAAACTAATAAAAGTTTGTTTGAATAGATAATTAGTCATATTCGAATGCAATATAATATGTTCGAATGGTTATTGCATTGTTCGAACGGGATTATTTAATTGTAATAATATATTGTTAAATAGGTCCAAAATATTAAAGTAAAACATATTTTTTCTATTAATTTGTTATCATTTTCAAAGTAAATAAAAATGTGTATATATTATATATTATGATTTACAATGAATTAAAATATTTACGAATTCATAAATTAATTTTATGTAATTAATTTAAAAATATTTTAGTTAAATAAATATTACTTTAAAAATAGTGTCATTTTTTCTATTATCGTGAACATTAAGTATAATGAAAAGAAAACATAATTAACAATAAAGAAGCTAGCAAACACTAAAAATAAAAACTATACATTAATTACATCTCAAAATGAGTTAGACTTTCTATATAACATAAAAAAAAGTAAAATAATAACTAACAATATCTATTTGTTAAGTAAATCAAAATCCTCTTGTAAGGTATATAAGCATACATCCAGGTCCTTAAGCTTATCCATGATGGGTTCAATGAACTTCTGCTTTATAATTTGGCAGTGCTCCGTCAATAGAGCTCGTACTTCATCCAAAGTAGCCCCAGCAAGCTGTCTCTCAACACCGGTAGCAACAATAGAAGCTGGATCAGTAGATGGAGGCAAATCCTGTACTGCATGAGTCTTCAGCAAGTAACCCCTGCTCTTTCTAAAAGTGATCTTGTTAACGGGCCCCAACTGTGGAGACTTCCGCTTACTTGAAGTCACTGTAACTCCCGATTGGAGTAGAAGGTTAGATATCAGCAGTGCAAATGGTAGACTACCTCCATCCGAATAGCGTGATCTTTTGTTCGAATGCAGAGGAGGAAATATAATGCTAGATCAATTGGCTTCCCCTGTGCTATCCGTAACAAAAATTTGGCTCGCTTGACCCCGAAATAAGTCTTGTGTTTTTTTGGATCAATGTTATACCTGACAATCAGATTAAGCATTTTGAAAAATGCTATACAGTCGGCCTGTCAGATTACTTTACTGCCATCATATGGAGGAGCCGAAGGGTCTCGCACTGGCGATGAGGTACCTGATCGTCTGTGAGACTATCATCAGGTACCTCATCGCTGCTCCCACTATCATCCGAGCTAGTATCCAGCTCAACGGTCTCTACACCTAGCGCTGGCGATGAGGATACAACTGGTGTGTCCGCATCAGATGGTGCAGTCGCCGCTCTCGAAGTAGCCACTGCCACTGCAGGATATGTACCGAACTCCAGCTGCAGATCAAGAAACTCAACCGAACTCCATCAGATGGTTGGTTGATTCCAGACTGAGTCCGAGGAGTTCGGGGGTCGGATGGATGGAGGACGGAGTTGCTTGGTTTGTTGATTTATGGTTGGTTGGTTGTGTTGTGCATTGAGATTGCATTTACATGGTGCATGCACGTGCATTTTATTTTAATTGAGAAAAATCCTGTTTTATTGGCGTAAATGGATTTTCGGGTGCGTGTGTCTCACGAGCCCAAGCCGGGATGGGTTATTATCTCGGTGGAGCTCCTCTGGTCACTCGGGAGCGTAATATACTGAGTGACGTCCCCTGAGTTGTCGCTGGGCGAGACGGGAGCTGGGGCTAGAGGATGCTTGGCTACGAACGCGCCGGGCGCGGAACTGGGCATCGCTCTACACACCGACTCCGTGGCCCTTCGCTGGCGAGGGCTAGAGGATGCTTGGCTACGAACGCGCGGGGCGTGGAACTGGGCATCGCTCGTTTAGGTGTCATACGCGTGGTCGTTACCCGCGGTGTGGCACAGGAGCCAGGGTGTGCGGATGACCCCTAGGGGAGGTCATGGTGCATACGGATTAATTGGTTAATGGATTGAGTTGGATATGGGCCAAATGAGACTTTTGGCGTGATATTTGGAAAGGTTATGTTTTTGGGCCAAATGGGATTTTTGGCGTGCGTGGAAAAAATATGGTTTTATGGTTTTGTGCATTGGCATTCTCTCATGCATATTGTTTGAGTTTTAATATGTTTTTATCTAGTGGTGTTTGGATTTTACTTACCTGCGGCACCATTTTTGGTACCGTAGATTTTGATGCAGAGATCGAGGAGGAGGAGGAGGCTGAGCCCGAGGATGCGGCTCCGCCGGAGTTTGAGTTGGAGTTTATGCTTTGTACTTGGCTTTGAATCGATATTTGTATTTGTAATATTTTATTATGTATGTTTTGAACCGCTTTGTATTAAACTAAGAAAAATTCTGGTACTTAGTTATATGTCTTTGCTATCCGCTGCGTGTTTCTTCGTGCACATTTGTCGCTTGCACACACTTGGCACTCGTCGATAGGGTGGTGACCCGTGTTGTCACCATCCGGACGTCTCGATTTCCCCGTGTCCGTACGTGGGGATTTGGGGGCGTCACAACAGCAGAGGAAATCACGCAGAGCAGGAGCACACCTCAACAACGCACAACAGATCGAAATCACGAGAAGGGCAATTTCGAATTTCTACAGGAAAATGCATTCCGGCACTTGTTTTGTTTTTACTTGGTTGAGACGGCATGGGTTGGGGGCTCTCTCTCTCTCTCTCTCTCTCTCTCTCTCTCTCTCTCTCTCTCTCTCTCTCTCTCTCTCTCCTTCTTCTTCTGGGTCGATTTCATTGTTAACTTCTTTGTTTTTCCTAGATTTGGAGATAGAACCAGGCTGGCTGGGCTTATTTTTATTTCTCTCTCTGTTTTGATTATTTATTTTTTCGTTTCTTTCCAATTGTTAGTTAGACCTTAGGTGCTCGGTTTTCATTTTACTGTTTCTCTGGTTTTCCAGAACTTTTTCTTTTATTTTCTACTTGTGTTGGTTTCCGTTTGCAGACTGTTGGATTTCGGAGTTTTCTTACTTTTCGGCTGGTGCTAGATTTATTTTTTTCTTGGGTGTTTCACGTTTTCATTTATTCCAGATTTTATTCTATACGGCATTTTATTTTTCATACAGCAATTTGAAATGTTAGGATTCATCATTTGTGGGCATTTTGCTAATTTAGAAATGATAAGATAGATTTTTAGCTTGGGATTCAATGAGTAACTCATGACTGTTTTGAGTTGGATTTCTTTCAAGGTTATGAAATTTTGAATGACTAACTTGATAGATTGTATTTCATTTTGCCTATGGGAAGGATTAAAGTTCTATGTTCTTGAACTTGATCAGTCGTAGACATAAAGGCACGATTGATGCTTGAACTTGTAACAAGATTTTGATGGCTTTCTCTCATTTTTACACTTGTTATAAAATCTGTCAAGTACCTTGATTATATTGAAAAGTGTGCTTATTGTTTTACTAACCGACCATGACTTCTAGGAATGTGAGCATGGTTGAGAGAAGATGAAATTAGTGGAAAATCCAACTTTAAATGTTTTATTGCTTCTTGTAAGTTTAATTCAACTTCTACACATTTTCCATAAATCTCTTGGTTCTTGGTAATTTTAAAAACATAAATTCACATTTATTTTCATCTCTCATAGTCGATACATCTTTTACAACAACAAAAATTGTCACAATTGCTTTGATAACCCTTTGTCCCTGTGGAAAACGATCCTGGACTTATCCTTGATATAACTTGACATTTCTACACTTAGAAGTACATTCGAGACCGAGTCAGTAAGCGCTGGCAGACATCATCTTTAGTTCGAATGACCTTAAATTCTATTCAAACAGGATATAAAACAGTTTGGACGAAATTGAGCCAAATAGCTATTGCTGAGTCGACTCATTCTCGAATTTAAAAACCAGGGACTCTTGATAATCCTTGGTTTTAATCGGTAGAAATGATTTAGGAGTGAAGCCCCATCAGTTCTACCGATTACTTTTGAATCATTTGGCCCCAAAACAACAAAATGGGGTTGGATTGATTCAAAATCCAACTCCCTCAAAACCTAAGTTTATTTTTAAAAAACAAAACAACAGACAAGATGAAGACTCATACCTCTTGTTCTAGGAGACTTGAAGAACTTGGTCGGAGTTGGTGGCAGCATTGTGGCTGCGAACAGCGGAGGAGATGATCCTTTGGTTTGAACGAGAGAGTACAAAATGACCGGAGAAGAAACTGTATCGCGACTTATATAATGTCATTTTGTTCGAATGAAAAGGGTATTAGTTCGAACGGGAAGGGTGCTCATTCGAATGAAATATATAATAATGAGAAAAAATATATATAAGTACAACAGTAAAAAAAATATATGTTTTATATTACTAATACTAGTATATAATACTAATATTAGTATTAATAAAATATTTCTTAACTAGTATATATAATATAGTATATATATAATATATATTAAATAACTATATATAGTATATAGTATAGAGTATTATATATATCCTATATATATTATAAGTATAATATATAATATACTAGTTAAGTACGTTTTACTATATACTATTTTATACTCATCTAATGCATAATCTATATACTAGTTACTTATAAGTGTATTCTATAGTGATACCTAGTATACTAATATTTAACATACTTATATTGTATATTAGTAATATACAAAGTACTTAGAATATATTATAAAGTATTATAGTACTAGTAGTTTTCATATATTTATGTTATTTGTACTATAATATCACTTCGTATTGTACTATTAGTGACACTTAGTATTATATAGTGTATATAGTTTTAATATATACTAATAATAATATTGGGTGTATTATGTATACTTATATATTGCTATAATTTATCTGTTCGAATTGACTTCAAATATGTTCGAATGGAGATAAAGTATGTTCGAACGTTTTTTTTTTATTTGGAGGCAAATTCCACTCCAAATTATCTGTATATGAAGAGAATATTCCATTTTGTTGGTTCAAACGCTAAATATTATCCGTTCAAACGAGAAAATTTTGTGGGAAAACTTTGCGGTTTTTTTATTTTTGAGTTCAAACTGCTAAAAAATCCTTTCGAACGGAACTTCACATATTATTAAGTGGGTCCCTTCATTTCATTTTCACTTGAATTGAAGTTTGAGAGAGAGAGTGTGTGTGTGGTAGACGACTTTGAGAGAGTTTTGTGGAGAGAGAGCTTGAAAGAAGTGAGAGAGAAGAGGTGCACCAAGAGATAATCTGTTTTTATTTGTTATTTTTCATTCCGATTTTCAAGTACACATTTATTGATATTTGTTGCATTTATTTTTTAGATAGAACATAGGTTTAATGTATTTTATGCATATATAGGTATTGCGGATTGATATTTTTATTGGATTGCAAAAATTAGATGAAAGTTTTTATAGTTTTTTAAGTTATTTAATAATCATATTTAGGTATAATCATATAGTTTTCAATGTATTATTTTGAAATATGCCATCATATATGTGAAAATTGGGTTTTGCGGTTCAGTTTTTTGCTCTGTTTCATAACTGGTTTCTAGATTGGTCCCATTCAAACATTCTGAATCCCGTTTGAATTGAATTTACCCAGTTCGAACGGAATCTTACTCGAACAGAATTATGTTCGAACATTTGGCTAATTTGTTCGAACAGACCCAAACCTTTAAGCACTTTAATTAAAGTGATTAATACTTAAAATATACTTATAAAATATTTAATTAAAAAACTATAATGTATAATTAAAAATCTTTAAGCAGTCTAATTAAAGTAATCAATACTTAAAATATACTTATAAAATATTTAATTAAAAAACTGTAATGTATAATTAAAAATCTTTAAGCACTCTAATTAAAATGATTAATTAGTTAAAATATACTTATTAAATATTTAATTAAAAAATATAATCTATAATTAAAAATCTTTAAGCACTCTAATTAAAATGATTAATACTTAAAATATACTTATAAAATATTTGATTAAAAAACTATAATGTATAATTAAAAATCTTTAAGCACTCTAATTAAAATGATTTGTAATGTAATTTTGCAATGTATTTGTGATTTGGAATGTGATTATAACAATTGTTATGTTTACTACTGAGCTGTTGGATTTCTAGTTATTTTTACATGTAGTGAAACCTTAGACCCGTTCGAGAGTTGTTGCCAAATATTCTCTTAAAAAATGTTTGGGTACAACTCTTGAGTTGTCCAAAGTGGGTTTTTTTTTATAGATGGATAAGAGTTGGATGTTGTTGGGAGATAGACTTGGTTGAGATTATAAGGAGTATGCACAAGGGGTGAAGTCTTTCTTAGAATTTGCTTGTGGGAGTGTTGACAGTCGAGGATTTATAAGATACCCGTGCAAGAATTGCAAAACCCTTAGTTCATATAATATGATCGTAGTGTAAGATCATTTATTCATAAATGGAATTGATCCTAAATACTCACATTGAGTTTTACATGGTGAACCATTTCTTAAAGGAGTGAGATTTCGCAGTTAGTTCAATCAGATGGACGAATGTAACGAGATCGACATGGAGGACATAAATGTTGATGTTTCTAATGATAGTTATGATAATGGAGAAGATATGACTGATATATTAGGAATCTTGGCGCAGGCATATTTGGTGCCAGGGATGGAGAATGAACATCTACACAATCATTTGAGGGAAATGAAGAGTTTGGATCACTGTGGGAGGATGCACAACGAGAATCGTACGAAAGGTTCACCTGTCATAGCAAGTTGTCATTCACCATCAGGTTACTCCACATTAAATCTATTTGTCATATTTCGGCAAAAACAATCTATATGCTGCTTGAATTATTTAAAGAGGCTCTCCCACAATATAACTTAGTATCTCGAAATTTTTATGAAGCGAAGAAATTGAAGCGAGGGTTAGGATTTGATTATAATATCACCCACGCATGTAAGAATGATTGTGTTCTCTTCTAGAAGCAAGATGCAGAATTTGATTCATGTCCAGTGTGTCATGAGTCAAGATGAATATCATATAAGCGTAATGTACCCCATAAAGTGTTAAGACATTTTCCGTTAATTCCTCGACTTCAGAGATTGTTTACTTCCCGGATGAATGCGACATATATGACTTGGCATTACACCAAAAGAGTCCAAAATGATCAATTCCTCATGCATCCTGTAGATTCCTTACAATAGAAGAAATTTAATGATGAGTATCCATGGTTTGCCGGAGAACCTCACAATGTACGTCTTGGTTTAGCAACTGATGGCTTTAATCTATTTGGCAACACAAGCACTTCTAATAGCACCTAGTTTGTCATATTAGTGCCCTATAATTTGCCACATGGAAGTGTATGAAGGATTCTTATTTTATGATGACTCTATTGATCCCAGGGCTAAGGTCACCAGGAAATGAAATAGATGTATATTTGCAGCCAATGATAGCAGAGTTGAAAGAGTTGTGTGAACAGGGTGTCAATACATATGATGCAGCCTTGTCGTGTGAATTCAAGATACATGTTGTAGTACTTTAGACAATAAATGATTTTCCAGCATACGGGAACTTGTCTGGGTGGAGCACAAAAGGAAAAATGGCTTGTCCTGTTTGTAACAAAGATACACAGTCTCGGTGGTTAACGAATGGCCAGAAATTATGTTTCATGGGACACCATCGATATCTACCTCATGATCATAGATGGAGTTCAAATAGAGCAATGTTTGATGGAAGGGTTGAGCGTAGGTCATCACCGCCAGACTATTCTGGTGGTGATATTCTCATGCAATTTGGAAGATGTTCCAAACAACAGATTTGGGAAGAATGCAAGATGTTGAAAGAGGAAACGACAAGCAGTAGAATTGAATTGGACAAAAAAAAGTATTTTCTTTGAGTTGCCATACTAATTGACCTTGGCACTACGTCACAATCTAGACGTTATGTACATTGAAAAAAATATAAATGAGAATATTTGTGGCACCCTGATATCAATACAAGGGAAGACCAAAGATATAGTCAACTCTCATAAAGATTTGAAAGAATTGGGGATAAGATCGGAGTTGCATTTGTAAGATACTGGGTCAAGTGATGAGAGAAAGAAATTCTATGACTGGTTCATGACAATCAAATTACCCTATGGTTATGCTTTGAACATGTTAAGATGTGTCCGAAGTCATGATTGGAAGATAACTGGTCTCAAAAGTCACGATTTCCATATATTTATGCAACGATTGTTGCCAGTTGGTGTGTGCGGAAAGCTTACTCGAGATGTTCGTACAGCTCTCATAGAATTAGGGCGACTTTTCAGGAGTATTTACAGTAGAACGTTGAAAGTTGATATCGTATTAAAAATGGAAGTTGACATTACATTGATATTGTGCAAGTTGACGAGTTTGTACTCGCCTTCATTCTTTGATGTAATGGTTCATTTGACTGTGCACCTACCTCATGAGGCTTTAGTTGTTGGCCCCATTTAGTATAGATGGATATATCCTATTGAATGGTTTTTTGAAAAACTTAAGCAATCTGTGGGGAATAAGGCTCTTCCAGAATGATCGATCGCAGAGTCATACACTGATAAAGTGGCATACATTTTGTTCAATGTATTTTCGTGGGGTTGATACTAGATTTACGAGACCGGATCGAAATTATAAAGGTGGATAAATGAGATTTTCATCAGCATTTACCATATTTTTCCAGAAAGTACGTCTCATAAGTACACAAGGTGGCTATGACCTATGTGGGCGAGAGTTTGAAAGAGCTCGATAGTATGTCTTGAATAACTGTGAAGAGATTGACCACTATTTGAGGTTAGTGATGATTATCTAAATCAAAAATATTTTTCAGTGCATTTATAATAATATAGTATATATTGATATAAATTAATAATTCAAATTAACATACGCAGTGAACATGTACAACTACTTTGCATGAATGGTGTGACTGACGTAGAAAAGATGCACGAAAAAGAATTTGCCTCGTGGTTTGAACATACAATATTTTTAAAAAAACATGCACAATTTCTTTGAACTTCATACCTTGAATGTCACCTGATATTGATATAAGTATAATAATATTTATTGATGTAGGTTATATCAAAATATAGTGAAAATCCAGGTGAATCTCACCAGAATTGTATGCTTTGGCATGTGGTCCATCTAAGCGAGCCATCTAATATTCAGGATGTTTGGTGCGTGGATATAGATTTCACACAACAGACAGAGAACGATATTGGAAAACTCAAAATTGTGGGGTCGTAGTCGAAGGAAGCCATTAGGATGATAATATCGATTTTTACGGAATTGTGGAAGATATCATAGCGTTAAAGTATGTGAGGGGGGGATATATGATCTGGTTATTTAAATGTAATTGGTGGAATATCTCAAATTCTAGGTTGGAAGTGCGTAAAGATAAATATTTTGTAAGTGTCAATACATCTCGCAAATGGTATGAGGACGATCATTTCATTCTCGCTTGCCAAGCAAATCAAGTTTTTTTATTTAGATGATCCAAAGTACGAAAATCCATGGCGGGTAGTCGAGAAATTTGCACCAAGAAATGTATATGATTATATTCCAGAGGCAGACAAACCACATGAAGAAGTTGATAGTCCAGACCATGAAAAAGCATATCTAGAAAATGAATCAGGCATCAATTTATTTGTTTATCTATGCCAATATGACATGGTCCCATTGCGTAGAGAAGATGTTTAACCCGAAGTAATTGAAGGTGAAATGTCGGAAGAACATGAATCAACTAAAGTGTTTATTGAGGATGAGAGTAACTGGTCCAACAAAACTAATACTGAATGATTTTTGAACAGATATTTGTGTAGGTATAATTCTTATAAAAATCCATAATGTATCTTGTTCAAATAATAATTTATTATAATTTCAAACAAATATGCCTCCTAAATGCAAAAGAACACGTGAGCCATCCCCACCCCTTACTAACTCCCCTTGTGGTTCACTTGCCAACAATGGTAGGCCAATATCACTAGAACCTGAGGATTCAACAACTTGGCTTGCTATTTACGTTGGTACCCTTACTCGCACGTATGCACTGGTGGCTACATCCTATTGGGCTAAAGTTTCCCAAGATGTGAAAGACCACATCAAAACTCATTACCTGGTAATAAGTTACTTGGTATAACATGTTAATTTAAATAACTTTTGTATTTATACTAATTGTTTATAATTTTTTAATGGACGAGTTTGAACTAAATTTTGGTCGGCGAGAGGATCGACTAACGATTGAGGAACTGATGTCAAATGCATTCCGGAGGTACAAAGGTCGATGTCATGCACACTATCAAAAGTTCAGTACTACAACAAAGGCGCGTCAAAGTCCATTCCAAGCAATGCCACCAAACGAATGGGAGAAAGTTTGTGATATGTTTGAAAATCCTGCTTATCAGGTAATTTAACTGCTATCTTTTTTTAATAATATATGATAGATTTATTAAACATATAATTATAATACTTTTTTTTAGCAACAGAGTACAATGAACAAAACAAATAGATCAAATTTATCGATACACTATCATGCAGGTTCTCGATCTTTTCATCGCTTGTTAAAAAAATGGTAAGTTATTATAGTCCTTATTAAATATTAACATATACACTTTTCTGATTTAAGTTCTAATATAGATTTTCATTTTGTAGTAAGATGAAAGTTCTGCTAATTATGATCTGACCCAATTGTATGCTAAAGCATATAAAAATCGTGATGGTGTTTGGAGTAATCCTGAGGCAAAGACAAATTACATAAGTTTAAGTTTCTTTAATTCCATTGTCTATAGATATTTTTGTTACCTATACTAATTTTAATATTTTTTTTGTAGGACAAGATGATATTTCTTAAGGAAACTGCTGCAGATCCATCTCATGAATTATCTGTCAACGATGCTCAAATCCTTTCTCAAGTTCTTGGATCACATTCTGGATATTTGAGGGGCTTAGGACGTTGCTTGAAGCCATCCTCAACATCATCATCCTCTTCTAAAATCAGATCGAATGACGACAAGACTAAGGAATTAGAGGAAGCTGCACTTGAGATAGAACAATTGATGTCGAAGGAAAAAAGAGTTGTTGACCCGATTAGATCAAGACTAAGAAATTAAAGGAAGCTGCACTGGTGGTGGGCACAACATTGCGTTGTGCGTGGCCTGCTGATGGTGGCATGGCATGGTGCTAAGCCTAGGCTTGATGGTGGGGATAAGATGGTGCCGTGCTACTATTATGAGGCCCAGTCAACTGGCTTGGGCAGTGGTTCTGCATGGCCTAGGCTAGTGGACTGGGCGATGGGCATGCATGGCCCAAACAGACGGCCTGGGCGCTGGGGCTGTAAGGCACGAGCTAGAGCCATACGCTGGATGGCATGCCTGGTGGGTATGCCACTAGCCTTGCCTGCAACGCACGAGTTGAAGCCGTGCGTTGGGGCGCCACAAACCTGTGAGGGCACGCCACAAACCTCGCTAAGTGGTGTTGGGGTGCACATACATGCTCGTAGATGCACGCTCAAGAGAATGCCCAGACCTACACGCATGGTCTATGCGTGGCCAGTATCCTCCATGGGAGCCTATTGCGTGTCAGGGCATGAGCCAAGGCATGCAAGCAAGCTAGCCAAGTGACTGTCCTGGCCCTCCAAGAGCTGTGTCGAGGTGTGGTCCAAGCCAGTCCTCCTAGGGGTTTTGATATTTCCCCTCCTTTCAAGCACATCCTGGCCCTTAAGAATCAAGTGTGGATACCTCGACACCATATCATTATAGTCCTCCTAATAAGCCTCCTCTCTCAGAACTCTTTGCTGTTGGATCAGGACTTGCCATACTTTCCTCCTCTTCCTCTCTCGAGTCACTATCCTATATTCAAGAATCGTTCTAGCTTGCAAGAGCATCCTTCCCTCATCATCAAAGTTAGGAAGCTCTTCCACTATAAGGCTCGGGTCTCCAATTCTCTTCTTCAATAAGGTCACATGAAATACCATATGCAATTTAAATGATGGAGGAAGCTCCAATTTATAGGCCACCTCCCCCACCCTCTCTAACACCTTAAAGGGCCCATAGTACTTTTTGGAAAGTTTCATATTCATCTTTTTCCTCAAGGTCTTTTGGCCAAATGGTTGTAGTTTCAAGTAAACATAGTCGCCTACCTCAAACATAACCACCTGTCTTCCTTCATCATAATCTCTCTTCATTCTCTCTTGAGCTCCTTCTTGACCTTGACCAAGATCTCATCTCTAGTCATCAATTCCTTCGCAACTTCATTGTTCCTTGCCGTCCCTTTCTCATAGTTCACCAACATGGTTGGCAGCCTCCCATAGACTACTTCAAACGGACTCCTTTGAATTGATGCATGAAAAGAAGTGTTATATCAATACTCAACCCATGTAAGGTACTCTCCTCATCTCTTTTGTTCTTCATAGGAATAGCATCTCAAATATTGCTCAAGTGTTCGATTGACAACTTCGGTTTGTCCATCGGTTTGAGGATGATAGGAAGAACTAGCCTTCAACTTGCTTCCTTGCAACTCAAACAATTCCTTCCAAAATGTGCTTATGAGCACCTTATCCCGATCCGTCTCAATACTCTTGGGGAAACCATGTAGTTTCACCACATTATCAATGAATGCTTTGGCCACACTCTTGGCAGTGTATGGGTGTTTGAGGGGAATGAAGTGGCCATATTTGCTAAGTCTATCAACCCCTACAAAAATCACTTCATGACCCCCACTTGTTGGCACCTCCACAAATCCATTGACAAATCCTCCCAAATTTTGTTAGGAATTGGCAATGGTTGCAACAACCCGGATGGTGGTCTTGTGTCATACTTGGATTTTTGACATACATCACACTCGACCACGATCTTCTTCACTTCCTTATCGAGCCCCTCCCAATAGAAGAAATGTTTCAACCTAATGTAGGTTCTTAACCAACCTGAGTGGCCACCTTCCTTACTATTATGGAAGTGGTCAAGAATTTCTCTCCTCAAATTTGACAAATTAAGGACATACACATATCTCTTGTAATAGATTAGGCCATCCCTCACTTTGAAACCTACCACTCCTCCAGCTTGGGCATCAAGTAGCTCAATGATCTCTAAGGCCCGGGCATCAATCCATGTGGCCTCCCGAATCTTGTCCCACACTCTCCATTTGGCCACACTCAAGGCCATAAACATGGGATCATCTTTCTCATGAGTAGTCCACAAAAAGTAGTTCTCCTCGGATATCAAAGCCTCACAAGGCTTCTCCTTCTTAGGTACCAATGCTGTCCAAGTATGCTTCCTAGTCCTGAGCTTGAACTCCATGGTCATCTTGTCATAATCATTCATCACCTTTCCAATGCCCTTAAGCCAAGCGTTGCCCAACACAACCTCAAGTCCCTCAAGTGCTAGGATATGCAAATCCGGTACTATTCTCACTCCTTATACATTCATCTTGACCTCTCTTACAAGTGCTTCACACTTAAGCTTGTCTCCATTTGCAACCTTCACTTCAAAGGGTTCAATAGCACTCGGCTTCAATCTCACTTTAGACATAATGTTGGTATTGATGAAGTTGTGAGTAGACCCACTATCCACCAACAAAGATACTTCAATCTTCCCAATCCACGTCATAATCCTCATGGAAGTGGGTTGCTGGACTCCCGATGTGGCATTGAGTGAGATCTCGGTAACACCACTATCATCACTAGGCTCGGCCTCTTCATGACGGTAATGAGACAAGAAGGAAGAGCACGGGAAGAGAGAGAGAATTGGTGGCCGGCGTTGCACACCTCCGGTGCAGATGTGTTCGCCGGTGAGGGAGGGACATGCCGGAGGTGGAGGTGAGGCACGGCGGCCGGAGGTGGCGCCGGTAGGAAGCTAGAACCGATCAGCTATGGTGGAAGGGTGTAAGTCGACCATGGAGAGAAGGAGAGGAAAGAGAAGGAAAAAAAAGAAAAAAAGGAAAAATGAAGGAAAAAGGGTAGGAGCCTAGGTAATAAACTTCAATCCTACGTTTTGGGATCCTCAAATAATTCAACGGTGAATTAAAACACTGATTAAAAAACGCGTAAATGTTTTATTTTAAATAAAACACTTTAAATAAAACACCACGATGAATTAAGGTAGAATATTATTTTATAAACTAAAATTTATAAAATAATATTTCCTCATCATTATATAAAATGATAAAGTACCGTTAATTAATCGAAGATGATAAAACCAATTAATTTAAATAAGAGTTTTCAACGTAAAATTAAACATCTTAATATCTTAAAACAACTAAAATATTTAATCTAAGTAATTATCCACAATTATAATATTTTCAGAGCTCATTAAATTATTATAATTGTGCTACTTTAAAAACAAGCTTATCTAATACTTTGAAATTCGATGGATAAGATCCGGGAAAACGCCATCGAGGTACAACGCTTAGGATAAAACTGTTCATGATTTTACAGCTGTCGGTGAAGAACAAATTACGTGATTTACGGAAAAGATAATCTATACGCGTGATTCCAGATGAGGGTAAAGACGAGAGAGATGTGATTGCTGTCGGGAAAGAATCCAAAACTGATTATTTTAGCGGGCTGTTACAACTCTCCTCCAATATCTCAACCATTCTCATGACCTTTTGGATCGTGGTGGGCTACTTCAATTTGAACTTCTTGGCTAACCAAGGCTTCAATCTATCAATGAACATCCAAACAAGGGCCTCCATGGACCAACCTCTAACAAGTGTTTGAAGTTGCCAAAACTCCTCTACGTATGCCTTCACCTTGCCATCTTGTTTCAATTTGGCAAGTTGACCATGATGATTAATGGTTGTCGATGTAGAAATTGAAGGAGAAACTCCTTCTAAAAGGTCATCAATCCCAATTTTCGTCTCTCCTTGGCATATTGATCTCTTGGCCATGCCCACCACTTACTTGCCTTACCTTCTAGGTAGAAACATGCCGTAGACACTCTCTCATCTCTTAGCACCTCATAAGTATGAAAATAATAGTCTACCTTATCAAGCCACTCATATGGACCCCCCCCATTGAACTTAGGGAAGTCCACTTTTGGCCTCTTGGGTCCTTGGTTTCCCCTCCTCTCATCCTCACGGTCATCATAGTGTCTTCTCTCATGGTAGCCTCTTCCTCTACCTCAATGGTGGTGTCCTCTTCCAACTTGGTCTCCATGATCATATGGCCCTTCCTCATCTTGATCATACTCGGCCTCATGGCCATCATCATGTCTTGGATCTTCATATCTCACATCTTGATGTCTCTCTCTTACACTTGGACTTCTATTGTGGTTACCATCTTGGATCCATATTTCCACCACAACACAGTCATTCTCAATATGACCGCCTCTTCTCATTTCAACTCTTGGTGGCTCATGCATAGAATCAGTGACACTTGTCTCTACTCCATCGACAAAAGCATATTGTCTTGGTCCATTAGTCTCATGGCTTGCAAAATAACCACTTGAACAATTTGCAAACTGAAATTTTTTTGTTTGGTGAAGCTTGGGCAACAACTCGAACTCTCTTAGATGGTAGAATAAGCCTCAAGAGTCCACCTTTGTGGGTGGGCAACCCCTCTTGCACAAGCTCAAGGGTCCAACCACAGGTACTCCACTTTTAATGGTGGCCAACCCCTTCAAGTAACACTACTTCGACCTCCTCCTCAACCCCTAAACTTCAATAGTCAAATTGACAAACAACAAGAAAAATAAACAACGTTGAGGTCCTCCGTGGGCCTCCCAATCAAATTCACAATAGATTAAGTTAATGCGTCGTTTACTTCTTGGAGAAGTGAAAACTTCTCAAAAAGACCAAGCAAGAATCCTCTCAATGAAAGCACCAATTTAGTATTGGGAACCTCGGTCAAATCCCCAAACACTAAGGTTGTCCACGCCTTAGCTCTCCTTGGGTTGACCGATTGCCTAAGCCTTCTTGCTTGGTTATTGCTCACCAATGGCAATGATGGCAACTGTGGTAAGGTGAGGTTTGGTGTTTAGGGATGGATTTGATGATGATAACGAGTTTGGGCGATCTAAGAGGTGAATTTGTGTGTTTGATGTGACGTAAGATGGCTTGATGATGACCCTTGGTGTTGGCTACACTTGGGTGATATTTAGGGTTGGTATGGTGAAGTGAGGCTAGGGTTTGAATGGTGAATGGATAGGGCAGTGATTTTGGAAGAGTTGTTTTGGGTGGTCTAGGGTTTTGGTTAGGTAAAAAATGAAATGGATCTTAGGGTTGGTGATGTGTAGGATGAGATCCAAAAATGTAGGAAGTGTTTTAGAGGTATTGGAATTCGGCTAGGGTAAGAAGAGATAGGATCTTTAGGGTTTAAGTGGGTTTAAGTAGATCTTAAGATTTAGGAATTGGATGCTTGGGTTAGGGTTTCCTAAAATGTAGGAAATCCTTATGGAAATTAGGGTTTACGGCTAGGCTTGTTGGAGGCAATAGATCTAGGGTTTTGTAGCTTTATGAAATAGATCTATGATAGAATATAGATTTAGGGAGGCTTATGAAGTGTTTGGTAGGTGAGAAAGTGTATGGAACACATAGGAAATTGTAGATCTAGGCTATGGCATGTGAGAATTATAGATCTATGGAAGTGGCAATATGTTTGGCGTGATTGATGATTGGGAGATGGGAATTATGCAAGAAAAATGATGAACACGATGGAAATATGAAGAACACGATGATGAAAACTCAACTCTAATTCAAGAATTACACCAAGATGAAATAATACCTCATATATTGATAAATTGAATCACACATATTCAATGAATTGCAAGGTGATGATCCTCTCTTTGGAATTCACGAATTTCAACCAAAGCCTAAGTGCAAAGGCATCGAAATATGATCTCCTAAACAAATAATCTCCCTCTAGGGTAAATGCCAAAAGATGTAAATGAAATTACTAAAGGTCCTATTTATAGAATTTACAAGTTGGAAACTCCCAAAAGGTCCCTTAGAAAAAATAAATAAATAATAAACTAAAAGCAATAACATAGTGATGGACGGGCCATGGTGGCCCGTGGCATGCTACGGCCCATGGATGGGCCATGGTGACTAATGGTGTGCACGGCATGGTGTCGTGCATGGCTTGATGGTTGACATGGCTTGGTGCCGTGCATGGCTTGCTACTAGGCGTGGCATGGTGCCATGCATAGGTCTGTGGGATGGCACGGCTCCATGGCATGGCATGGTGCCATGCATTGGTCTGGTAGTGGGCATAGCATGGCGTTGTGCGTGGCCTGCTAATAGTGGCATGGCATGGTGTCAAGCCTAGGCCTGATGGTGGCCACAGGGTGATGCCGTGCTACTGCTGTGACGCCCAGTCAGGTGGCTTAGGCAGTGGTCCTACATGGCCTGGGCTGGTGGTCTGGGAAATGGGTATGCATGGCCTAAGCTGACGGTCTAGGCACTGAGGCTACAAGGCACGGGCTGGAGTCGTGCGCTAGATGGCATGCCTGGTGGAATGCCACAAGCCTTGCCTACAAGGCACGAGTTAGAGCTGTGCGTTGGATGGTGTGCCTATGAGGGCACGTCACTAACCTCACTAAGTGATGCTGGGGCGCACATGCATGCGCATAGGTGCACGCTCAAGGGAATGCACAGGCCTGCACGCATGGTTTGCTTGCAGCTAGAAGCCTCCATGGGCGCCTGCTGCGTGTCAAGGCATGAGCCAAGGCATGCAAGCAAGCTAGCCATGTGACTGTCCTGACCCTTCAAGAGCTGTGTCGAGGTGTGGTCTCAGGCAATCCTCCTAGGGGTTTTGACATAGTAGTAGAGGTCATGGGCGTGTTAGTCGAACAGTAGAGAGGGAGCTGGCTGCACACTCTAAGAAGTTTGAAGATGATTATGATATTTCCAATCACAACCAAGGCCTTGAGCAGCTCAATATTGGGAGAAACTACGGACTTTAGGAACAAATTCTAGCTAGTAAAGTTGAAGACGCACCCATTTGAAATTTTGACTCGAATGGTACTTGACAACTATAGTTGCTCGCACCATCAACTCATTTGTTTAGCCCATTCTGAAAATGAAACGTATTGAATACCCTAGCTGGTCCTTATAAGACATGGAAAAGATGACCATTGATCCTAGTCAACTTGCTAGAGCATCCTAATTGGATTATGCAAATGCAAATCTAGTGAGGAATTTCACTAATAGAACTTAAAAATACATCACATTGGATTATGCAACTTCAAAAGAAGTTGACTTTTAGCTACAGTAAATTAAGGGTGTCGGTCATATGTTGTTGACACAGTAGCTCAACCAAATGAATAAAGAAATATTTTCTTCGGTCTGGACATTCTCTTTCCCTCGATTTTTCCCTTAACTAAATCGCTCTTTTTTCCTCTCTTACTCCCGTGTGTTCTTCTTCTCCATTTCCTTTTTACTAAAACTCCTCTTCTATTCCTCTCCATTTTCCTTCTACCCAAACTCCTCTTCCCTTCCTCTCTATTTTCTTGTCCGCTTGTCTTTTTATTATTATTATTATAAATCTTGTCCTCTTGTCTTTTACACTCACTAGGTAAGATTTCCTTTGCACGAAAATGAGAAAAAAAAATAGAAAGTCTAAATTGTACCAAGATTTGGGTTACAACACCAGTCCTTCATTGCAGCACCAGTCCTTCGTTGCTGCAACTTGTGTTTCAATAGCCCCCGTCGAAGCCCTATACTTTCAGTAGGCTGCCATCCTTCAACCACATCCTTCCTAAGTTTCTAATCAAAGGTAAGTGTATGACTATTTGTTTTATTCTATATTGATTTCGAAATAGTTTGTGAGGATTATATTGTGGATTGAGTGTTTAGGGTTTGTGATGAGGACATCTATTATTTTGTCATTTTGGTTGTTTTACTGATGCCCCGTTTGTTATTTTATTTGGATTGTATTAATGGGCTTGGGCTTTAGCCCATAGACTTTTAGGGCTTACGTAGGGATTGTGTTATTTTGCTATAAAAATGCTGTAATGAAACATCTGAGAATGAGTTTCATGGAGAGAAAAGAATGCTTGCTACGGCGGCCACCCTTCATACCCCTTTCTCTTTGCTTTCTTCTTCTTCTCGTATTTTCTGGTTTATTTTTTTCTCTGTTATGTTGTTATTTAGTTTCCTTTCCTTTTTTCTACCATTATACTACATCATATTTGGTATCAAGAGCCCTCTATTGTTTTTTCAAACATTAGAGTAACCCTCGGACCACACTTTGTTCATAGTTTTCGAAAGTCGAATACCCAGTCTTTGGCTTTGGTGGCGATTTTTCTCCCAGTCCTTTGCCTTCCTGTTGGGTAAGCTCATATCTTGGTGCATCTATCTCGGTTCCTCTGTCTATCCCTCCTATCTCGGTCAAGGCTCTTTCTCTCGGCACTACCTCTCTCAGCCATCTGAGTCGCCTAATGCTGCAACCCAAGCCTTATGAAGCCACCAGTAAATCTGTTCCGCTGCCTCCCTCTCCTCTTTGTATCATCACTGTCCTGGCAAACGCCGTCACTGCTCCTCACCGTGTGGTTTCCCTCATAACCCACTCAGTATCACTCTCTCTCCCCCGATCTTTCTCTCTCACACATTCTCTTTTCTCCTCTCTGTCATTGGCTTCATTCAGCTTCATTGGAGGTCCTTTCATATCCCAAAACCCATCTCCACCGAAGAAACTTCCGTCAACCCATAGTGCATTTAAGTCAATCTCAAGCCAAAAAAAAGAGTTTGTGAATCGGAAAGTATGAGAATCTAAAAGGAACCAACATACAGGCAAGTAGTGTGAAGGACTGTATACATAAGAGCATAGAGAGAAAGAGAGAGGACCGACACGCACCACCCGTGCGGTACCCACCTCTGCACAACGTATCAATGAACAAAGGGAGTCATTGTTGCCCATATATCTTTGGTCTTATACTACCGGGTCATTTTAAAATTGTTTCAATTGTTTTCTACGTGCTGCTGTTACCCGTAGTAATTTTATCCAAACCCATTGAGCCATGACTCCTTAAGTTGACCACTTGACTACCCACTCGTTTGGACCCTTGGCTGATATGGTCTTCATGGACAATTTTACCCCACATTTGCTACGGCTCAATTTATTCAATTCTTAGATTTTGTCTTGCTTTCTATTTCTTGTGTTCCCATTCTTTCATTTTCATAGTCCGTACATTTCCTTTTCATTAATTGTCCTTACAAAAAAATAAACAAATATCAATCATACGTGATTGGATTTTCTTGATTAGTATTTGGTCCTTGCTTTGTATTTTAAATATCAACCTTACTTATTTGCCGTATTTGGATTTATGTAATCCAAAAAAAAAAAAAAAAATTCTTTTTGCTTAGGTTGACATTTTTCATTTCGTGCACTTATTGTTCATTGATCTCTCCATTGCATTTCATTTAGCTGGTGTTACATTGCATGCAATTGCATAGTGGTCGTCTTGTCACCTCTGGCTGCAGTAGCTTTACCATGGATCCTTCACAATTTGATGCCCTCACACGACAATTAGCTCAACTAGCTAGTAGCTAGCAACATTTACAGACTCAATTGGCGGCTGTCCAAACTGAGATGGCTATTACACGTGATTATAACAGGGACCTAGCCACTAGGTTGAACAATTTAAAGGAACCCCCTCATGTGTCTGATGCTAATAACTCTGAAGCGTCCCATGATAGACACTATCATCGTCGACGAGGTGGTTGACAACATTTTAGACGTGATTGTAGGGATAAGGGTTATAATAGTGAGCGAGAATGAGACCATTACCATCAGGATACTCAGTCTTCTACTTGCCATGAAGAGCGCTTATTTAGAAATATTAAGTTAGATGCCCCTACTTTTGATGGTTGCTTAGATCCTCAAGTTTTTACTCAATCGATTAAAGATATAGATCGTTTATTTACTTGGTATGGGGTCCCTGAAGATTGAACAGTTCAATTTGCCAGTTTGAAATTGATTGGCGCTGCCCAACTCTTTTGGGAAAGTGTAGAGGATCTCCTTGAGCAGCACCATGAGCCTCCTGTTGGAAGTTGGGAAGAAATGAAATGCCGCCTTCAAGAGAAGTATTTTCCCCAATCTTACAGGGGTAATTTGTTGGACCAATGGAATGCCCTTACTCAGGGCAATCTGCCAGTGACTGAGTATGTCACTCAATTTGATGAATTCCAAATGAGATGTCATGTAGTTGAGGATAAGGCCATGACCTTGAGTAGGTTTAGACAAGGTCTAAGAGATGATCTTAGGCGTGAGCTTGTCCTTCAGGGTGTCACTACTCTTGATCACGCTTACTTTTTAGTCTAAGACTATGAATCGGTTTCCATGACTTCGTATGGAAAGCGTGGTGACAATGCCCTTCCATCATCCCCAGCATCCACTCTTCCCCCTAAGTCTCTCCCAGGGCCTCCCCCGTCTATTCCTCCCGTACGGGAAAATAAGGGTAAAGGTCTTGAGATTCCCAGGACTTCCTCCCACTTGTAATGCTTCAACTGTAAGGGTTTTGGTCACATTGCCTCCAATTGTCATAGTCGAGCCTTGGTCATCGAGGAACGTGAAGGTGTAGTTGATGAGCCGTTAGAAGATCAATTCTATGAATGTAAGCTTGAAGAGTTTGGTGATTTGGGTGATGATGAGGAGACATTCTTAGGTTGTATTCGGACCATTCATGTGGGTCTAGGTTCGATGCCCTTTGTTCCCGACGCACCCCTCTTAAGTGTTGTACGGTACCCTTACCTAGCCCAAAGATGCTGATGATTGGCATCGTCATGCCATATTTCATACTTATATCAAAATCAATAATAAGGGTTGCAAAGTCAATGTGGATAGTGGTAGTTGCATTAACGTGATTTCTGTGACTATTGTGTCTCATATTGAGTTGCAGTTAGTTCCTCACCCTCAGCCATATAGTGTCTCGTGGGTTGATGCTTCTTCCATAGCTATGAAAGAGCATTGTCTAGTGCCTATCCAGTTCCTCGAGTATAAGGATCATATATGGTGTGATGTCCTTCATATGGATGTCAGCCATGTCATTCTTGGTCAACCTTGGTTGTTTGACTTGAATGTGACCATCCAAGGAAGATCCAATTTATGTTCCTTTGTGTTTAATGGAAAGAAGATTCATCTTAATCCTTTACCCCCAAAACCTATTGGCTCATAGCAAGCAAAGAAGATTGTGGAAAGGAAAGGATAAAATATCATTAACTCTATGGAGTTCGAGCATACACTCATGGGTGATTCCGTTGTGTTTGGTGTGGTTGTTATGGAGGTTCCGTTGGAGTCTCCAATAGTGGCTCTTGGAGGATGTGCATTGATAGTCGTGCCATTACTAGGATCATAGTAAAGTATCGCTTTCTCATCCCTAGGCTTGATGATATGTTGGATATGATGGTTGGTGCCACGATATTTTCTAAAATTGACTTAAAGAGTGGGTACCACCAAATTAGGATTCGCCTGGGGGATGAGTGGAAAACTACCTTCAAGATGAAGGATTTTCTTATGAGTTGTTGGTCATGCCTTTTGGACTAACCAATGCCCTGAGTACTTTTATGAGAGTGATGACACAAGCCCTTCGGCCTTTCATGGGTAAGTTCCTCATTGTATACTTTGATGACATCCTCGTTTACAGTAAAACTGGGGAACAACATCTAGACAATCTCACACAGGTTTGTTCTACTCTTCATAAAACAAGCCTGTATGCTAATGTAAAGAAATGCTCTTTCTTCACCTATCGAGTTGTCTTTCTAGGATTCATCGTATCCCCTATGGGAGTAACTGCTGATCCCACAAAGATTCAGGCCATTGTTGGTTGGCTTAAGCCCAAGTCTATACATGACGTCAGGAGTTTATGGCCTAGCTACCTTTTATCATCGCTTCATCAAGGGGTTTAGCACAATCATGGCTCTTATCATGGAGTGCATGAAGAAAGGCAAATCTCATTGGACACCGGAAGCAGCTAAGGCCTTTAAGTTGGTCAAGAAGTGAATGATGGAAGCTCCTGTCATGCAACTTCTTGACTTCTCCAAAGTTTTTGAGGTCGAGTGTGATGCCTCAGGGGTAGGAATACGTGAAGTCCTTAGCCAAGAACACCACCCTGTTGCTTATTTCAGTGAAAAGTTAAATGATGCCAAATAACGATACTCTACTTATGATAAGGATGCCCCAGGAGTTTGTTCTTTATTCGGACCATGATTCCCTTCACTACCTTAACTCCCAGAAAAGGTTGAATTCTAGGCATAGCCGTTGGATTGAATATTTGCAGGCTTATTTTTTTGTTTTGATACATAGGAATGGTGTTGAAAACCAAGCAGCTGATGCTTTGAGCCGCCACATCTCTCTTTTGTCTATCATGAGTGTCGAGGTCATAGGTTTCAACAGACTTAAAAATGAATATGAGTTTTGTCTTGATTTTAGGAATATTTTTCTTGCATTGCAAAGTGGGCCTTCAGATACCACTGATGGTTTCCATCTTGAGGGTAGTTATCTTTTTAGGTTCAATAAGTTGTGCGTCCCTCGGACTTCAGTTCGAGACTTTATAGTTTGGGAAATTCATGCAGGAGGCTTGGTAGGACATTTTGGACGTGAGAAGACCATAGAGGAGATTGAACGTCAATTCTATTGGCCTAGCTTGAAGAAAGATGTGGCTAAGATAGTTAGCACCTGGAACACCTGTCAGTTAGCCAAACAAAAGCGTCAAAACACTAGTCTTTACACGCCCTTCTTGTTCCTAATTTTCCTTGGCAAGACATTAGTATGGATTTTGTGTTAGGACTTCCATGCACTCCAAAGAAACATGACTCTATTTTTGTTGTAGTGGACAGTTTCTCAAAAATGGCTCACTATATCCCTTGTAGCAATACTTCAGATGTGTCTAAGGTTGCTAGGTTGTACTTCAATGAGATTGTCAAGTTGTATGGTCTTCCTAAGACTATTATTTCAAATAGGGATGTTCTTTTCGCTAGTCATTTCTAGAGAACCTTATGGCATATGGTTGGCACTAAATTGAAATTCTCTATTGCTTACCACCCTCAGACGGATGGTCAAACCGAAGTTGTCAACTGCAGTCTTGGCAATTTATTAAGATGTCTGGTCCAGGAAAATCTTCGAAATTGGGATTTGATCTTCCCTACAGCTCAAATTGCATATAATAGTTTTGTGAATCGGTCTTTAGGTATGAGTCCCTTTGAAGTTGTTCATGCCTATAAGCTTAGGAAGCCTTTAGACCTTATTCCCATGTCCCCACATGCTAGTGTGTCTGTGTCAGCTGAGGCATTTGTACAACATCTTCATGACTTGCATATTGAGATCAATAAACAACTTGAAGCAAGTAATGCATCATATAAACTTCGAGCTGATTTACATAAACGACATGTTGAACTTAATAATGTGGATTATGTTATGCTTTGAATTAGACTGGAACGGCGTCCACATGGACCCGCTTTCAAATTGCAGGCCCGTAGTGCTAGTCCTTTTAAAATTTTAAAGCGAGTTGGTCCAAATGCATATCTCATTGGTCTTCCATCACATTTTGGTTGCCACTCTACTTTCAATGTTGAGGACTTGGTTGCTTACAAAGGCCATTTCAATCCCTCCAATGATCCTCTTCTACCTCCATCTGTGGACCTTGAACTTGAACCTTTCGCCACTCCTACTCCAATACCATCTATTACACCACACAAAGATAAAAGTGATGCTATTCTAGATGAACAGGTTGTGTTGACCAATGATGGAGAGGTTCAGCATTTCCTTATTCGTTGGGTAGATAGACTTGATTCCAACTGTACATGGATTCTCAGAGAGACACTCCAGTAGCTTGGTCCAGACTTATTGGAGCTTTATCGGAGTTAGCAGGATCTTCCTTTACCTAGATCCCCGTCCACCCATCCCAGGGAAGTTGGTGGAGACACCAGATTCAGGCCTCCACTCACAGGTATTTATGGGCATTGGAAGAAGTTTGCTCAACCACTTAGCTTATGGTTGGGTGATTGACTGTAGCCTTATTGTGATTTGTCAACTCGACAGAGTCGAGTTTTCTCCCACCTCGGGAGAGTTGATGAGGACATTTATTATTTTGTCATTTTGGTTGTTTTATTGATGAGGACATTTATTTTATTTAGGTTGTATTAATGGGCTTGGGCTTTAGCCCATAGACTTTTAGGGTTTACATAGGGGTTGTGTTATTTTGCTATAAAGATCCTGTAATGAAACATCTGAGAATCAGTTTTTTGGAGAGAAAAGAATGCTTGCTACAACGGCCACCCTTCCAACCCCTTTCTCTTTGCTTTCTTCTTTGTGACACCCCGTTTTTACGTGTATTTTCACAAGGAATATTTTAATTTAATTAATATAATAGTTCTTGTATTTTGAATAATTGGATTTTAATTGGATTTTAATTGCTGTTGAGTTTAAATTGTTGTTTAATTTATTTTAGCTTGTCTTTGGATTTAAAATTTAATAGTTAGTTTTTACTAGTTATTTATTATATTTTATCTTTACGTTGTGTTTAAGATATTTTCTTGGTTTTATTGCTTTTAAACTTATTTTCGTTGGATCAATTGTTGGACTCCAGAAGTGAGAATTGGACCTCATTTCTTTTCTCCATCTTTTCTTTTCTCTTTTTCCTTTTTCCTTCTTCTCTTTTTCTTTCTTTTTTCTTTCTTTTTTCCTTCTTCTTCTTTTCTTCCCCGAGCCCTAGCCCGTGCGATTTCTTCTTCTCTCTCTCCTCTCCCTCGCCGTTTTCGTCCAATGCCCAGATCCACCGCCGCCCAGCCGACGTGGCCCACACCACCCCCACCAAAATCTTCCCCTCTCTCCGGTGAACCACCCCACCAAGTCTCATCCCCAACCGTGCCGACGTTTAGCCAGAAAAGCCCATCAAAGTCGCACGGTTTTTGCCTCAATTCGCCGCCGTCGTTCCACCTCCGGCCACCACCTCTTTATCACCGACTCCTTGCCGTCCTAACCCACCCATTTCCGGCCTCAATTCGTCGCCGGCGCAACTCCCACGAGCTAATCTCCGATTTGGGTGTTTAAGCCTTTCACGACCATTTCCACTTCCACCCACGGCCAAACACCACTTCCCTTAACTTCATAAACACTTCTAGGCCATTCCCTATCAATCCCGACCTTTGGTTTATTCCCGTTCAAAAGTGGGTATTTTACAACCCACGGCCACAGTGAATTTTCACTGTTATGTTGCTTTTTCTTCACCGTTTGTTGTGCGCCTATCCATCGAAAAATAATATATAACGCTGTAAGTATTTTCTAAACTTCATTTTAGATTTAAATGTATTATTACCTTTACAATAATTATTTGTGATCTGGTTGGTTATTCCGGACTGAGTCCGAGGAGTCGGGAGTTGGTTGGAATTGAGGAAGGAGTTGATTGTTTGGCTTTTATTGATGTTTGGAATATGTTGGTTAACTTGTGTGATTTTATTGGCATTGCATTGGGCATGCATATTCATGTGTTTTTATTGAAAATTGAGTTTAACGTGTAAATGGATTTTCGGATGCGTGCGTATCACGACCCCAAGCCAGGATCGGGCATTATCTCGGTGAAACTGCTCTGGTCTTTTGGGAGCTGATAAAACTGAGTGACATCCCCTGGGTTGTCGCTGGGCGATGACCGAATCGCACGATACTGTAACGCTGTCGTGTCGACTCCGTGGTCCCTTGGCTGGTGGGGACTAGAAGATGCCCGGGCCAGGTACGCGCTGGGCGCAAGACTGGGATCGCTCGTTTAGATGTCACATGCGTAGTCATTACCTGCGGTGTGACATAGTAACCAGAGTATGCGGATGATCCCTAGGGGAGATCATGGCGCATGCATAATATGGAATTGATTTGGATTTGGTTTTGGATATAGGCCATTATCTCGGATAATGGCGAGATTGTGATATGTGGCTTTGTGATCCATTTTCTGGGAAAATTGTGGTATCTGGATTTTGGGCCATTATCTGGGATAATGGCGAGGAATGGTTTAAAGATTATGTTTTGGGGCCAAAATGGGATTTTGGCGTGTGTGGAAAATATGGTTTTTGGGACATGTGCATTGGGCATACTTCATGCATATTGTTTTGGTTGTAATATGTTTTTATCTTGCGTCGTTTGAGATTTTACTTACCTGCGGCACCATTTTTAGTGCCGTAGATTTTGATGCAGATTTAGAAGAAGTGGAGGCTGAGCCCGAGGAGGTGGCTCCGCTGGAGGAATAGCATGGATGGCTTTTATATATTATATTTGTCATTATTTTATTATTATGTATTTGGATTTGAGATGATGTTGAACATGTAATGTTTTATTTACGCTTGTTTTAAACTGGTTTGTAATTAAACAAAAAAAAAAATTCTGGTACTTAGTTATATAACTTATCTATCCGCTGCGTGTTTTTATTTGTACACTTCTTGCATGTTCACACACTTTTGGCACTTGGCGATGGGATATGTGACCGTGTTGTCATCATCCCGACGTTTCGATTTCCACGTGGCCGTACGTGGGAGTTGGGGGCGTCACATTCTTCTTCTCTTATTTTCTAGTTTATTTTCTTCTCTATTATGTTGTTATTCAGTTTCCTTTCCTTGTTCTACCATTATACTACATCAGTTTGTTATTGGGGACTTTCGAATTTGTACTTGCATCTTGAATCCAATAGTGGTCTTGTGATTTTGGGGTTATAATCAATATTGCATTTGGTCATCAGTGAGAATATTTTGTCAAGATTCACGAATTAGTTAAGATTCGAATTTGTATCTCTTTTTTTTTTTTTTTTTTTTTGCTCGTTATTGATGGGTTCAACAACACACAGACATGTTTGTGAGAATCTTTTTATAAATCTCTTTGAAGTGTTAGGATGAAATTACTCAAGAAAGTATAAGTCACATGTGGGTTCATACTCAAAGATTTAGATGCAGTTGGAATCCACACTCTAAGAATTAGTTGCGGTAGGAATTCCTTGGAATCATTTAATGGGTAAGAAGTTTTCCCTTTTAAGCAATGTGAGATGGCTTCTACCCTCCAATGCAATTAAAGCACTCTGTTTTGTTCACTATTTTTTTTTTTTTTTTGGGATTCAAAATGACAATTTTAGATGTTGTGCAGGTGGTTTTATGGAAAACGGAGCAATGTTTATTGAATTAGACAAGAAATCCACAAAAATTTGTTTTTGAATGTGGTGTTGAAATGTTTTTTAGCATCCTGATATTAAGTCAATTTGTAGTTTTCCTTTTTGATGTATAGCAGTAATTCATCCCTGTTGATGGATATTATGATCTGTCTGGTTGCCAGACTGCCAATGGTGGATCTTATGCTCTATTGGTTGCCAAGAAATCCAATATCCAAATCAAAATTAAGCTTGCTATGCTATCAAATTCCATTCCCTTTGATTTTATAGAATCCTTATTATCAGCTCTCTATATAGCCCATCTTCTCTTCAGAGCATTGTCCTAAAGTCTGCAACTGTGTTCTATTACTATTTAATTAGTTAAAAAATCATCAAATCGCCAATGAAGATGAAAATATATTGCTTCTTTTCAGAGGCACTAGCTGTGGCTTTTTTGATACACATTTTGGTGTAGACAAGAAATACCATGGAGAATGTTGTGTTATGCTTTTGATTTCTCTGCAACAATACAAACACATTCATTTCTCTCCAAAGTTGCTGCTGTTGTGCCCCTTTAAGTCTAACTTTTCCTTTATAATTTCTCTCACAAAAATATTATGATCCTTATATGGCTTTGAGTATAACTTTTCCTTTATCCAAATGACTGCTTCCTTAAAGTCAAGCTTCATCCATCTATTTGTACAATTTCTTATTAATTTTTGCGCTTATGCCATTTCTTAATATATGTTTGTGATTATGCCATTTCTTAATATATGTTTAATTTGTTGATGTTTATATTGATGTTTTATGATGAACTTTAAATTATTCAAGGATTGAGCTTTCATTTGTTGTGGATCTCTTCTTCACCACTCTCTTGCAAAGTGATGGACAAGGGAAAGGGAATACCCCCTTCAATAACATACATGATAATGTGGTGATCCAAACATCACAAGCTGAAGGTGAATGAAGGCCACCTACAAAAAATCTCAACAAGGTGTGTCTTTCACCGCAGAGGATAATCTCCTTGTTTTAGCTTGGCTAAACATTAGCCTTAATGCTATTCGGGGGATTGACGAAAAATTAATGCAAATGTGGGAAAGAATTTATAAATACTATCATAAGTATAAAAATCAAACACTCCTGAACGTTCGATTGCATCTTTGACCAATAAATGGCAATCGATCCAAAAATGCACAAACAAGTTTTGTGTTGTTGTAGCACAAGTCGAGTCTTTGCATCTGAGTGGTATCACAGATATCGATAAGGTATTAATTTTGTTTTTCCTTTAGTTTTTTTTATATGCTTGGGCTTATTTACATGCTAAATTTATAACTTTGTTCATTTAAGATTGAGAAAGTGAAAATAATGCACAAAGAGGTTGAGAATGTAACTTTTACCATGGAGCATTGTTGGTGTCTATTGAGATACCAACCAAAATGGCAACAACATCAGTCAACATTGTCAATGAGAAGGAAACCACCTGAAAGACATCCGGCCAATGCTAGCTTAACTACAAACAAAGACAATATGTTTGATGACAATGTGGAGGTCATCCATGAGAGACGTCCAGGCAAGAAGGCTGAAAAAGAAAAGAAAAGAAAGAGGAAGTCTAGAGATGATGTAGATGCTGAATTTAACCATGCCTTAGCTTGCATGATTGCCGACAGCAATGCATTCAATGTGGAGTGAAGAGGATTTTACAGAAAGGCGGGGTAGGATAGAGATGAATATCTTGCACTTGAGAAGAAGAAGTTCGAAGCTAGAATAATGAAATTAGATCTTGAAGGGATGAAAGCAAAATAGAAAGTTTATTTCCAATGTCTTCAGGATGAAAATTTCGACGCTTTAATGAATAAGTATTTGTCTAGCCTATTTCAACATTGTAATTAATAGTAGTATATGTTCAATGTATACTTTGTCTAATTTTAGTGGTAGTCTAGCCACATGGGCAGCAACTTTGTGATTGGGCATTGTCACTATTGTTTTGTGATGGAAAATAACATTAGTGATGGGTTGACTTTTGGAGGTGTGTATTTTTGTGATGGGCTAACCATTGGAGATGTGTATATTTTTGTGATAGGTTGAAATGTGTTGAACATTAGTGATGACTTGTGTTTTTCTTAATGGTGTATTTTTTAGGTGAAAACATAATGGACAGGGTTTTTTCAATAGTGTTGTAACGTAACTGAATGCATTTGTGGTGGGTAGAAATATTGTGTTCGGTATTGTGTTTTTTGGTGTGTAATTGAATGTATTTGTAGGATTGTTCGTCAGGGTTTTGGACCGGGTACTCGGTCCTGAACTTGGTTTTCAAACTCGGGCTGGGTTTCGACCCATGTATACCCGATTTTGACCCTATGACGCCCTCAATTCCCACGTACGGACACGTGGAAATCGAGGCGTTGGGTTGATGACAACACGGGTCACACATCCCATCGCCAAATGTCAAATGTGTGTACATGCAACATGTGTACCAAATAAACATCGCAACGGATAATAAAATTTTATAACTAAGTACCAGAATTTTGTTTAAATACAAACCAGTTTAAAACACATGTAAATAAAATATTACAAGTTTAACACTATCTCAAATCCAAATATATAACATAAAAACAAATACATATAATATCCAAAGATAAGCAACATCCAAGTCAATACTCTGGCGGAGCCGTCTCCTCAGGCTCAACCTCCTCCTCCTCCTCAACCTCTGCATCAAAGTCTACAGTACCAAAAATGATGCCGCAGGTAAGTAATAATCCAAACGCCACAAGATAAAAATATATTACACTCAACAATATGCATGAAAAGATACCAAATGCACATGTCCCAAAAACCACATTCTTACCACGCATGCCAAAATCCCATTTTGGTCCAAAATATTTCCTTTAAATCTTTTCTCGCCATTATCCCAGATAATGGTCCAAATCAAGAAACCACCATTTTTCCAAAAAATGGATTACAATATCCTCTTACCAAAACCTCGCCATTTTCCCAGAAAATGGCCCATATCCAATATCCAACCAATTCCAATTAATGCATGCACCATGATCTCCCCTATGGATTATCCACACACTCTGGCTATTATGCCACACTGTAGGTAACGACTACGCATGTGACATCTAAATAAGCGATCTCAATCTCATCCCCAGCACGTACCTAGACCAAGCATCATCTAGTCCCCACCAGCCAAGGGACCATGGAGTCGACACGACAGCGTTACCGTATCGTGCGATCCTGTCGTCGCAGAGCGACAACCCAGGGGATGTCACTCAGTATTATCTACTCCCGAGTGACCAGAGGAGTTCCACCGAGATAATACCTCATTCTGGCTTGGGGTCATGATACACACGCACCTGAAAATCCATTTAACTCGTGAAAACCCAGTTTTCAATATTTAACACATGCATGCACAATGCAATGCAAATGATATGACACCAATTAACCAACAATTCTCAAACATCCATAACAAACAAACAACTCCGTCCTCAAATCCATCCTACCCCCGACTCCTCGAACTCAGTCTGGAATAACCAACCAGTCACAAATATTTATTGTAAAAGCAATAATATATTTAAATCTAAAATGAAGTTTGGAAAATACTTACAGCGCTATAGGATAATTTTCGATGGATCAACTAGCAGCAAACGGCAAAGAAAAAGAAACGTAACTGTATAAAAACACTGTGGCCGTGGGTTGTAAAATACCCACTTTCGAATGGGGACGAACCAAGACTTGAGATTGGTAGGGAATACTTTAGAGGTGTTTATGAAACTAGTAGAAGTGAGGGTTGGCCGTGGGTGGCGGCGGCGAAAACGGCGGTGGAAGACCAAAATACCCAAAACAAAAAGTGAGCATGTGGGGGTTGCTCCAACGACGGATCGGAGCCGAATATGGGTGGTTTAGGAGGGTAAGGAGTCGGTGATGAAGTGGTGAAGAGGTGGTGGCCGGAGGTGGAGCTTCGGCAGCACTAGAGGGAAAATAGGCCGCGGCTTGGAGTGGCGATTCCGGCTTAACAGTAGCTCGGTTCACCGGTTGGAGGGGAGTCGAATGGTGGGGGTCATGCACCGCACAGCGGCGACTGGTCTGGACGGCACGAAAAAACGAAGGAGAGAGAGAGAGAGAGAGAGAGAGAGAGAGAGAGCACGAGGAGAGGCAGGAAGAAAAAGAAAGAAAAAGAAGAAAAAGAGAAAGAAGAAAAAAAAAAGAAAAGGAAAAAAGAAAAGATCGAGGAAAAGAAATGAGGTCCAATCCTCACCTCTGGAGTCCAAAAACTGATCTAACGAAAACAACTTTAAAAGTTATAAAACCAAGAAAATAATTTAAACACAACATAAAGCTAAATTATAGTAAATAACTAGTAAAAACTAACAACTAAATTTTAAATCCAAAGACAAGTTAAAATAAATTAAACAACAATTTAAACTCAAACAACAAATAAAATCCAAATATTTAAAATAAAAGAACCAATATTTTAATTAAATTAAAATACTCATTCAGTGAAAATACACGTAAAAACGGGGTATCATAGACCCAGTCCAGAACCCAGGTGAATCCGGTTTTTTTAAACTGAAAATCCGGGTTCCGGGTTGTACCCAGGTTTTTTTTTTCTAAAACAAAAACCTATATTAGTAAATTTCCTTCGAGCAACATATTTTTTATCTAAAAGCCTACTTTCCATTACAAATTTTTCAATACAAAATGTTGCAAATCATATTCTTTTATATTAGAAAACTAATTACCTTTACATTTTTAACTAAATGCATCTAAAAAAAAAAAAGAAATTCAATATTTATCACGTAAATGCATGCAAAACATAATGCAATCACTACTTATTACATTATTTTATATTTATACATTACATTACAAAATAGAAAATTACAATATATGAAATGAAATTACATATCAAAAGTGGATTACATAGAACCACCAATACATCATGTCTGCTTCATGCAATCAATGCATTCCTCCACAGCTCATACATGTTTAATGAGAAAACCTTTATTTGAGTCTCCATTCTCAAATCTCTCACCGCGCAAAGCTGCAATAATTTAACTTATCATGAACAAATTAAAAAATTATGCAAGTTAATTTTCATAAACACAAGCATAAGCAGCCTAGTGGAAAAAGGGGGACAAATTAATAAGAAATTAGCAAAGACTCCTAGAAAGTTATATGCATCAATGCTTACAACTTGCGTTTCCAGAATAGGGGACTTACAACTAAAATAAATGATACATATCATCATGTATTGAATAGCAATGGATATACCTAAATGATGATTCACCTCGAGCATTTATGTCTGATGTGATATATCATGGAAATGTTAAAAACAACATACTAGAATCTTTTAGAATAACATGGTAGAATTACCATAAATCCAACTTTCAAGCTGTCAACGCCATTTAAAAGTGTCATGTGAAATGAACTATATTGGGATCCATTGACTCCTCTTGGGAGAAAGTTGCTGAAAAATACTTGAATTTCGTCAATCTTCCTAGTCAGATCATGTTTTGTTCTAAGTATTGCAAACTAGATGGGATAATTAATTTATTAGCTCAATTTATTGACAACACCATGATAAGAACAAAAATAATTTATTAACTTTTAACAAATTAGAACAACCACACAGGTCTTCAATAGTATAAGTTCTGATTGTATAATGTTAATAATTTTCAATACCTAAATTGTAGTATCCTTCCAAAAAGGGTGATTAAAGCCTAGTTGTTTGAAGAAATCAATACGATCATATATGTCTCCATCCACTTGCGAATATCACATCTAATTAGCTTTCAATACCAAGGAAGTAAATGCATTTGATGATGAGGGAGATGATGCAAGGATCGAAAGAAGATGTTACTCGTCAGTTGTTGGCTTTCATTGCTTACAACACATTAGAACTATTTCATTGTCATTAATGTTATCATAAAACACTTCAGCCCAATTACACGAGCATACAACAATGCTAGATAATACACACACAAGTAATTCACGTACTCTAGTATTTTTCAGCATGATTGGGAAGGCTGACTCACAACAGCCTCAGTTGAAGATAAAACTAGATAATCATCTAAAAAAAATTAAAAAAATAGAGTTAGATATATAATAAACTAAGTTAGATAGATATTAAAAAATATTTTAAGTTTCAAACTTACCTTCAAGCTCCATCAACTCTATGTATTCTTCTAACTCCCAAATGTCGACAAGTTTGGTCCTTAACTAATTTTGAATGCAAATGAGAGTTTCGACAGTCTCTAGAGACAATGAACTCCTAAAAGAATTCAAGATGCATTCTCCAATGCTGAATGCGGACTCCGAGGCAACAGTGAAAATGAGGGTGGCTAACACATCACGTGCTACCTCAGTAAAAACAAGATAATTGGTGACATTAACTCTCCACCAATTCAAGATATCAAAACTGGGTGATATTAGAGCACATCCATCTGACAAATACCTATCTAGTTCTTATCTAAACTCCATAAGCCCTTGCTCCTCAAGGTATTTGTCTAACTTGATATCAAATTTAGTCGAGCTACTAGAAGAAGTAGAAGTAGTGCTTGGCCTCCCTTAAGCCATATTAGAACTCCCCCCACTAGCCACACAAAATTTGTTATACTGCTCAATCAAGCGGCTTAACAAGAGTTTAACCTCGGCCTCTATCTTATCCCCCAACTCATCCCCTTTGCATCGTCTCAATCACAAAAGCAACATATATCATAAGTTAACTTATTTGTCTACCCCAATACTTTTCAACTTATTTTCATATTTGTGCCATGGTCCTAGTGATTTATCATTACTCATGCACAATCAATTAATGTATCTTCTTTTGTGCATAATTCCTGAAAATATAATTAGCTGTCACATACAAAGAACCATAAATGTTCAATGTAACATCATAAAATATTTTCAATAACTCTACAAAAATCTGTGCTTTTTTCCAATCATCATAGTGGGGTTCATGAATTCATTATCCACATACATATAATAGCTTCAAAGGCTAGTTTTTATTTTAAGCGGTGCTCAACATCAAATATATGGAGTTCCATCTAGTGAAAACATACAAGCAAAGATCATCCCGCTAATATTCTTTCTATTCACATATTTGACGGGAAGACTTCACATATTTGACGGCTTCTCTAATCGTTGATATTAACTGATTAACCTCTCTCAAACCGTCATTAACAACCAAACTCAATATATGGGCAACACACCGCATGTGAAGGAACTCATCACCCAATATGGTACAATCATTATCTTTTATCCTCCTCCTCATGTAATCAACAACAACATCATTAGAGGAAGCGTTATCAACTGTGATGGTCAAAATCTTATTAATATCCCAATCATGCAACCCCAAGTCTAACACCCTCCCAATAGTTTTGCCCTATGATTGGGAATTTGGCAAAACTTTATTATTTTATTATGCAATCTCCAATTGCAATCAATAAAATGTGCATTAATGCACATGTAGTTCATGTTTTGCACCGATGTCCAGGTATCGATGGTTAGACAAATTCTTTGACCATTTAATAATTTATTTAGCTATATCTTCTCTTCGTTATACAACTTAATACAATCCCTTTTTAAAGTAAGTCAAGATGGAAAAGTAAATCAAGGCTCTAAATTAGTCACATACTCAATAATCCCTAAGTGCTCCACTAGCCTAAAAGGTAATTCACACCTAATAAAAAAACTTAGCGTTGACACCCTAAGTTTTTCAACGTCATACTTTACTAGACCTTGTGGGCTACATATTCTTCCCTCTACATCCCTCTTACCATTAGAGGATTTACTTTTTCCATCTTCTTTAATCCCAAGAGGAGAATTTTCACATACATTATAAAGGTGGTGATTCATAGAAGAAGTGATATTCTTATAGTGGCAACTATACTGCTTACCATAATGATTGCACTTAGCTTTTGGATTATCAGGGTCAATAGGTAGCACTTTCGCAAACCACCGATTGATTACTATGTATTTTCTTGGATATTTTGGGTAAAGGTGTGATGGAACGGGTATGCTATTGTATATATGTGGATGAAGGGATTGAAAGACGCCCATGCTCGTCCACATCAAATGGAAGAGAAAATGATTCACTACCAACGCCTTGAGTTGTACCGCCTTGAGTTGTACCGACATTACAACTTACACAATCTTCTTCCATCTATTATTGAGTAACAAAACACAATAAAAAAGCCAAATCTATATTAGATAGTAGTGTATATGACTTTAACATGACATAAAGTAATAAGAAGCATAGAACGAGAAAATGTACAAATCTATATTATTTTCTAAAACACTTCCATTAAACATCCTTATAGAAATAACATCACATAATTCAAAGTTTTTTGTTTAATTATTATTAATTTTAGAAAAATAATTAACTTTGGCCAATAAAAATAGGGTTAGCAGCAGGCATTGAAAAGCTGCAGCATGTGCAGCAACCACTATGTTTTAAATTTCTTACCGCACTGGTTGGTACGATTGAAATATAGTGTACCAGAACCCTAATCGGTACAGAGAATGGGTCTATTTCGTATTGACAAAAATATCGACTATACCGGTGTGTTTCGGCCGGTACCAACCAGTATTTCTGATTTCAACCAAAATGATCATTTCGGCCGGTAAGTATAATAGGGGCAGATTGAAGTCATATGGACATTTTTGTGATTTTGTTAAAATGGCAGGGAATTTTTGGACTGCTATGTTATCGACATTGCATTTGCACCTCGTTTTACAAAAAGAAAAGTAAAAAGAACATATGGATGTTACTGCATGTTTGAGTCGGTTTGACCTCATATTGAAAATAATATTTTAATTTTTTTAATTAATTTAAAATAGATATGGATATTTTCTATTCTAAATAAAACCATAAAAAATATATTATGTCTTTTAATCATTTTTCTTTGCTTGAAAGTTTAGAATTGTATTATTATTTTATGTGATCTTAATCAATTCTTTTATTATTTATATTAGTTGGTACTATTATTTTTAATTTTTTATGTGATCTCAAGATGAGTGCTTTTATTTTATTAATTGGATTTAGACTTATTTAATTTTATAAGTACGTGTGTTATGTTAAAACTTAAGACTTGTATTGAGAAGTAGTATTATTGAGTTTATGACTTATTTTATTATTATTTTAAAATATAGTTTATGTGCATATATATATAACTTATACATATCTAGATTATTCCGAAACGACACACGAAACAATACCGGTATCGAAATATTTTATTCTAGTGCCTTGACCGGTATGGCCTCCGGTACAATATTCAAAACTTTGGCAGCGACTAACATGCACTGGTAATCTAACACACATGACATATATATTCTAAAGCTCCCCTTTGGCTCTTGGAAATGATACAAAATTTAAAGATTATGTCAATAAAGCGTCTTTTTCTCCTAAAAAATAAAGTGTTTTCTTGGACATGAATATATAGTCCAACTCGTAAATGGTCTAGTAATGAGATGGATTTCACGCAGCTCGGGGAACAGTTACTTGCAAACTTGCAAAAAGAATAGGTGGAAGGTATGGCTATCACCATGAGGGGAATTTAGTTGAGAATGAATAACTATGTCTTCAATTATCAATTTTCGAGTCCCAATGCAATGATTCAATCAGCACAAGCATAATTAGTAGAATATCATCAAGCCAATAACTCCCAACATCACAATATAAGAATGGAATGGGTTTTTAATGTGTTAATTTGGAAGGGGTTGCAAAATTTGTTATACATGCATGTAATAATGATGAAGAATGTTGGTCTTGGTATGGGCAGATTATGAAGGATATTTGAAATTTTCTACAAGGGAAGTCTTAAGACAACAAATAAAATATTATCTCCTATATAACATAATGATAATAATATTCCACGTTTCGCATGCTCAATGGGTCCAAATTGTCAACACACATGAGCTGCTTCCATCGGATCAATTTTATATAATTAATTACCCAAATATATATATGCTAATTATTAAGCTTTAAAATTAGTCCATATATACATATATAGGAAAATTATAGAAAAAAAATAGAAATCACTCCATTATATATATATATATATTATATTGTGTGTGAGTGTGTGTAGAATATGTTTATAATGAACAGCTTAAAAAATTTTCCACATGAGAGACGAAATAAATATGGATTTCTATGTATCTTCCAAGTTACATAGACTTGGCCTATTCCGGGATGTTGAAGTACCCACTCCATGCATCAAGTGTTACAATATTATATATAATTGGGGTGAGGGTGTCACTGTATACATGCGAATCTTCTGAAGTACTAGAAAATTAAAACATCCACATCAAAGGTCCTAACGAACCAATGGCAATGGCAAATCATCAGAATCTTCCCGGCCTTCAGAAGCTAGCAAGGTTCTCAATATATATTGTTCTGAGATCTCCCAAAATCAACAAACAGAGAATAAATATTTCAAAAAACAAAAAAAAACAAAAGAAATGGTTGAAGACGACAAATCTAACCCAAAAGCTAGCGACAATCTAAGCTAAACAAACTCATTTAACTTTTCAGAATGGGTAAATAGACGCAGAAACTATAGGCACCAAATGACCAAAACAAGATAAAATCAACCAACAAAAGCATCTAGGATGAAGACGGTGGCATTACAGAAGCTTCTACTTACATATATCGGCACGAGGATGAAGACGACAGCTAGGGTTTTGCAGAGACTGAGAGAGGGACAACAGCTAGAATTTTGGAGAGACTAAGAGGGTTTTCGGCGTGGAGTACAATGAGGAGAGTTTGAATCGAATGAGAGAGGGTTTTTGCTTTGCTTAGACTCTTAGTTAACAAAATTATGAATAAATAAAAAACCTAGGTACCGGGTATACCCGGAGTTCAAAATGTGGGTTTCGGATCGGATTTAACCCGATCCGAAAATCGCAATCGGAACCCACCAAGTTCCAGGCCGGATAAAAATCAGTCTGGATGAACAGTCTTATGTATTTGTGGGGGGAAAAAATATTATAATTGAATTTAGTTGTGGACAGTTTGGTTTTAATTAATAGAGAAAAAAATTGAAAAAAAAAATTAAATTTATAATATTTTATTATTATTTTGACTAATAAATAGATAATCCAATGGGCATCTACATGTAGGTGCATTGTAATAATTTTTTCACACCTACGTGTCTAATTCTTATTGGCCTGTGAGAAAATATTTTTCACACTCATACGACTCCAAGCTTTACTCTTAATAAAAATAGTTAGAAGAAAAGGGCGTATCTTATTTTTTTGTTAAAAATAATTAAAATAATTGTTTTAAATCAAAATATGCTTTTTGGAAAAATCTTCCTTTCTTGCATGAGAAGAACTTCAAATAGGATGCGGTGGAAAGTTCAATTTTACACCCTCTAATTAGAGGGTAACATGTAACATTTCTAATAATCTTACTGTAGACCCAAACTGAGCTGATAAAATTTACCTGTCACATCTTCTCATTACCCCTTCCCTGTAGAGAGAGAGAGAGAGAAAGCGACTGGCTCTAAGAGAGAGAAACATGTGCAATAAACTTAGAGAGAGAGAAGATTGAAACGGGCATTTTTTTGTAAGCTCTATGGACGCTTTCAACCCTCATTCAATGCTTTTCTCCCAATTTCAACCCCTTCCCTTCCACCTGTGCAACCTGTACCATCACTCTAATTCCTTTCTCAACGGATCCTTGTATTCAGTTACGACTTTTGGACTTTGAACTGGAAGAAAGTTTTGGATTTTTTAACAAATGATTTTGGTTTTCCCTGTGCATGTTTATTTAGGCTAAACGGAAATTTATATTTGAGTCTTACAAATGATTTAAAAAGGAAATGACGGTAAAATCGACCCTACAAATAATTTTTGAGGATTTGTCACCTGGAAATGGGCATGGGTTGCAATGATTCGTTTACCGAATTCTGCATACCTTACCCAGTTGAAAGTTTAAAAGAAAAGCCTAAAAATGAAGGGCCGGAACCGAAGTTAGCAAAGCTGTGTTTTCCTTTTCCTTCTCATAGTATTCCTATTTTGCCCGGCGCGGGCGCGGCCGCCGGGGGGGGGGGGGGGGGGGGGG
>QGSO01000528.1:170053-205366 GCA_011037825.1 Carya cathayensis
TCCATTTCTGCTGCATCAAACTAGCGCAAGAGTTTCTTGAAAGGATGCAGCTTTCCGTGGACTTGAGATTTCCATTCCTGCCACCCATAGGCCTTGCCCTTAGGTTTCTAATATCCCAATTATACAGCTCTTGGCCTCAAAATGGCAACTTCCAACTTGAATCCCTTGGCCTTCCCATGTTTCTCATTACCCTTCTTATCATCGTCGTTGTCATCCTCCTCTGCCTTGTGATCTCGGTAAAGTTTGATCTAACGGTGGAGGGACTCAGGCTGCGGACAGGAGATGTATCGGGTCTGTTGACTATTTTACTGCTGGCCTCACTCATTTTGCCGTTGTCATTCTTCTGGTTTGCCTATTTGATGCTCTTGATCTTATCTCCTTGTTCTGAGCACCTTTTTAATCAACTCAAGAGCTTTGTGTACTGGCTTTGTCAAACTTTCAGAGCCACTTTCTTCTGCAATATCCGGCCCCAAGAAGAATCAGAAACGACCCTACCTCAAGTTGAGATTCAACTGACTGAAGTTGAAGGGAGCAATAATGATTAGGAAAGAACTGAAACAAACGCGTTGGTCCTTTTTAAATAGTAGTTTTAAAAAGTGTTTTAGCTTGTAGTCTCGGTATAGGATTTAATTTGTAAGAAATGTCTGAATTAAATCCTGCCATATCTTAGCTTTGGGGGTTAATGTAATGAAGTTGTGAGGATGGATGGGTTTCTAAAAATAAATCAGAATAAGTACTTTATAATAATGATGGATGTTTTTGGGCGTTCAGATTCAGTTTGATGCTTTCATCTTCTCCATTTTACTTAAGTATCGGGTTCATTTAATACAAAACAACTTAATAGTTTAGATTCAAGATATCTGTGCGAGTTTTTAAACAAAAGGCTTTTTAGCTTTTTGGTACGCACGCAACGATCTATAAACACACACACACACACACATATATATATATAGGATCATTGATTCGATGGGTCTTTTCTCTTCTTCCTTGAGCGCGGTGATAGAAAGCGGCTAAGTTAAGAGACCCAAAGGAGGTCGTACCTGTGGAGAGCACGATCAATCGAATAACTTCAAAACGCTGTTCTCATTCTATTCCAGCTTCAAAACGCTGCTCGTTGCGTTCTGGCTCTCTAGACTCATATATATGCTACCTCTTCATTATTTTTTCTGCTTTTTTTATAAATATTTTTTGCATATGTATTGTTTGGTGGCCGAGAAAGTGGAAGAAAAGTATTTCGAGTTGGCGTTTTTGTTTTTTTTTTTCTGGGGTAATGAAAAACTCTACTAAATTGGCCGGTTCAATACTTCTCTCTATGTACTGTTGGCCTCACTCATTTTGCCGTTGTCATTCTTCTGGTTTGCCTATTTGATGCTCTTGATCTTATCTCCTTGTTCTGAGCACCTTTTTAATCAACTCAAGAGCTTTGTGTACTGGCTTTGTCACACTTTCAGAGCCACTTTCTTCTGCAATATCCGGCCCCAAGAAGAATCAGAAACAACCCTACCTCAAGTTGAGATTCAACTGACTGAAGTTGAAGGGAGCAATAATGATTAGTAAAGAACTGAAACAAACGCGTTGGTCCTTTTTAAATAGTAGTTTTAAAAGTGTTTCAGCTTGTAGTCTCGGTATAGGATTTAATTTGTAAGAAATGTCTGAATTAAATCCTGCCATATCTTAGCTTTGGGGGTTGATGTAATGAAGTTGTGAGGATGGATGGGTTTCTAAAAATAAATTAGTATAAGTACTTTATAATAATGATGGATGTTTTTGGGCGTTCAGATTCAGTTTGATGCTTTCATCTTCTCCAGTTTACTTATGTATCAGGTTCATTTAATACAAAACAACTTAAAAGTTTAGATTCAAGATATCTGTGTGAGTTTTTAAACAAAAGGCTTTTTAGCTTTTTGGTACGCACGCAACGATTTGTAAACACACACACACACACATATATATATATAGGATCATTGATTCGGTGGGTCTTTTCTCTTCTTCCTTGAGCGCGGTGATCGAAAGCGGCTAAGTTAAGAGACCCAAAGGAGGTCGTACCTGTGGAGAGCGAGATGAATCGAATAACTTCAAAACGCTGTTCTCATTCTATTCCAGCTTCAAAACGCTGCTCGTTGCCTTCTGGCTCTCTAGACTCATATGTATGCTACCTCTTCATTATTTTTTCTGCTTTTTTTTTATTTATTTTTTGCATACGTATTGTTTGGTGGCCGAGAAAGTGGAAGAAAAGTATTTCGAGTTGGCGTTTTTTTTTTTTTTTTCTGGGGTAATGAAAAACTCTACTAAATTGGCCGGTTCAATACTTCTCTCTATGTACGCTGCCTTTCCGTAAAGTACTTGTTGTTTTGAAGTTCTTTACATTGAATTGCCGAAAGTGTTTAAAGTTCTGGGTTAGGAATGATTATGTAAGCTGGTACTGATCATGTTTTTTGTTTTCAATAGTCACTGACTTCGAGATTTCTTCGAATGCGTGATAATGAGTGTTCTATGTGCCTTTTTTTTTTTTTTTTTTTAAATAGTTGGGTTTGTTATTTTGGTTCCTATGAAATGTCTTTACGTGGGCGGCATTTGGACTAAAGGAAAAGTTCGTGAAACTGTTGTTCTTAACTCTTCAACAATGTGATATAACTTAATTATAATTATAATTATAATTACTTTGAAAAATGTATTCGTTTGCTTACAAAGCATGCTACGTTTGATAAAAATAAGTTTCTTTTTTGGGGAAGAAATTAAACTTTTGGTTAAATTCAGAGCATGCCCATTTCAATTTGCATAACATCAAGAAGAATTTGCAGTTTTGGCAATCTAGGGCGTAGGTTAGTAAAATGTACTTTATGATCTTTGAGAGAAGTCCACCGCGGGCTCTTATTCATGGAACAGTTATGTTGATACGTGTATCATGTGTTGCCGAGGGTTCTTCTATGTAGCAGCTGTGCCGTTGATCTGCATGCAGCATCTCACATATTTGAGAGGATAATATCAGTCTAGCAACGATCTGAGCTAGCTATATTCTTGGCTCATGTTTGCTTTATCTCATTCTTGTTTTCATTTCAAGCATCCAAAGATTCTTGGGTTTTCCATTATTTTTTTACAAGTAATAAAAATTCTCAATAAACAGTACAATTTGCGGGAAAAATGGGGTGTCCTCGACATTCGTTATTCGAAGCCAAGTTGCGGAGTTTAAGAATTGCTCTTATCTCTCCTTTCCTATCCTGGGGTGCATTCTTGTTAAAAGAAATTGCTGACTTCCTTTCATTTAAGCCTTGGCAGGATCACCGTGAGCAGCCTGTTTGTAAACATTCCTTACGGGTTAATTCTGCTTCATCTAGTCTGTTTGCCCTAGCTGCTAAAAAGAGTTTAAATCATCTGCAGACCAGTAAAGTAGAGATAGGGGTAGCCGACTGACCATTTTGAACCCATGAATAGAATGGTTTCTCTCTTCTCTGGATCATCCTGGAGATCAGACCTTCAACGCCCAGAATGGAGAGGAATGAAGATAGATCAGGATCTTCTTGTTGCAAACCTCGAATAGGTTAGAGGCCGTCAAAGTAAAACATGTATTTTAAAGTAACGAAGTTTTGAGGTCCTTGAGGGTCCGCTCGGCTAGTACTAGGCAATTAGTAGGAAACTCATCGCTTTTTCGTTCAGGTGCTACCCGAGGCGCCACCCCCCCCCCTCCCCGGCGGCGGTCATGGGATAGGGTTGGTTTTGTCCGCCGGCATGGGTTGGGCAGGCTCCCCATATGTAGGAGGTGCAACTTATCATACTTGGCGAGATAAAGCCCTTGAAAATGTTAGAGAAACAAAAAGAAAATCCAGAATTGAAATTGAAATCAGAGCCTAAAGCATAATACAAACCTACCTGGAGAATAATCAAAGCCTCCCAATTGTAGAGAGGATCTTAAAAAACATCTGGTATTTAGTTGCTTATTTTATTTAGTTAAATAGCAAAATATATACCAAGAGTTGATTTCATATGCAATGTACTATTTTATTTGAGCAACCTCTTTTGACTTAAGCTGCTAATTGAATATATGCAATGTACGGTATGCTAGCTGCATCTAGAGGATGCCTTTGATGATCCTCATGAGCACCAATAAATTTAATCCATTCATAGCCAAATGAGTATCTGGAGAGGTTTGGAGAATGAGACAGACAAGATTGTGTGAATAATAATAAAATAATTTATAAATAATAGTGAAATAGTTTGAGTTAAATATTTTTTAAATTTTAAGAAACGAAAAAGAAAAAATTGAATAAGAATTATTATAAAATTAAAACTTTGTTAGACTATATTTTTTTATATTTTATTTATTTTGAGACTTGAAAAAATAGAATTATTTTTTATTTTAAAATTTTAAAAAAATTTAGTAATTAATTAATTTGAAATTTTTATAATAATTAATATAAAAATATTTTTATTTAAATTATATTTAAAATAAAATAATATAAAATATGAAGAGATTTACTTCCAAATATCTTCTTAACCGTCCTTAGTTAGGACAGGCCCCCTTTCCACCCCCTTTCCACGATTGTAAAGCGCCGTGGACTAAAAAATAAAGAAAAATTACTTTAATAGAATAAAAATAAACCGACATAATTTTTAGATGGCGCTCCAAATGAGTGTGTCTCTGATCCGTTGACCGTGACGTATGACTCCAACATTAGTACCTCAATTACTTAAAGGAAAATAGAAAAGAATAAAAAAAAAAGTCTGCTGCCACCGATAAAAAATAGATCAAGATTCAAGACCATCATTCCATACCTAAAAACAAAAAGGCTAAACTATATAAAAAGTAAGTAACATCATTGACAAGATGACAAGAGAGAGGTCTATTTTAGCTCGACAGTTTAAATAAATTTAACTCATTTTATTTTATTTTATTATTATATTTTTTAAAATTTTTACAAAAACTATAATAAATTAATTAATTTTTTTAAATTATAAAATAATAATAATATTTTATTTAATCCTTAATTTTCATATTAACTTATAATCTCATTTCAACTTAATATCTAAATTCCACCTTATTCAATTTAAATTCTATATACATATAGTTCATAGGATTCTCGATAAGAATCCAATGTTGACGTAGCATTGTCGGACAAAAAATAGATAAAGACCATGATTCCATACATAAAAACAAAAAGGGGGAAATATATAAAAAGGAAGTAACATCGATGAGAGGCTCAATAATGAGGGGGGAGAAACCAAGGAGTTGAAGGAACAAATTATAGCTGGTAAAGTTGAAGAGGCATCAATTTGGAATTTTGACTTTTATGTTTGTTCTTGGAATTTCAGCAAACAATACTTGTTAATGCATGTTCCGGGTGTGGAGCATTTGGTCGTTGGATGTTGGCTTTCTAATGCAAAAGCAGCAAAGCAAGTAGATGGAAACCTTACAAAGTTATTTGACGGCTGCAAAAGATAACAAGATTGATTCAATTTAAAGTGGTTAAAAGCTGAACCCATTTTAATTTATTTTTAAAAAAATATTAATATTTTATATATAATATATATATCTTTTTACATATTTTATTAATGTAGTTGATTACTTTAATTTTTTTAATATTTTATATAAAAATAATTATACATTATTATTTTTTCTTAAATTACTCATTGAACCAATTCAATCTGCCGATTTTCATATGATAGAGAAAAAATAATAATATGATGAAAAATAATCTTGGTCATCTTTACAATATATACTAATATATGATTTGTTATTTTTGTTAGTGTGTTTAAACAGAAAGAAAAAAATAATAAATTACATATTGGTGTGTAGTGTCATGATGATAAGCAGAAGTCTTCATAATATGATAGAGGTAGATATCTATTATCTGAAAAAAATATATAAAAAATAATTATACATAATTTTTTTATGTATATAAAAAAATATAAATCAATCATATCAGTAGGTTATATAAAAAATATATAAAAATAATTATACATTATTAGTTTTTCTTAAATTACTCATGGAACCAATTCAATCGGCCAATTTTCATATGATAGAGAAAAAATAATAATATGATGAAAAATAATCTTGGTCATCTTTATAATACATATTAATATATGATTTGTTATTTTTGTTAGTGTGTTTAAACAGAAAGAAAAAAATAAAAAATTACATATTGGTGTGTAGTGTCATGATGATAAGTAAAACTTTTCATAATATGATAGAGGTAAACATCTATTATCTGAAGGGTAAAAAAGTTGAAGAATAAAACTATTATCAGATATTCTTAGGCTACTTAGGGCAGATTTGGATGTTGATAAGAGTGTAATCGGTTTGGTTTGATTAGGTTTTGAACAAAATTTGAGATCGAACCAATATGTATTGGTTTTATATTTTTTAAAACCAATTACGCACCGGTTATCTTCCTAAACTGATATCTTTGATTTTAACAAATCCGATCTGGTTTAGTTTGGTTTTCTGGTTTTAATAGTATTAATATATATATATATATATTAGTATTACTTATAAAGATTAGAATAACTATAGATTAATATTTGTATAGTAATTTTAATTTATTATAACTATATCGTTGATAATGATAGTATTAGTATTACTATATCATTATTTTATATATAATTATTTAATATAATGATTTATATAGTAATTTATATATAAACTTAAAATATATTACTAATATTAATAGAATTAGACTATTAGTATTAGGCCATAAAATGTTATTAATATATATATTTTATGATTAAAGCATGTAATCAAATAAATTTTCATGTTTAAAATTAAAATTTTATGTTATAAATTATAATAATATTATCTTATATATAATATAAAAAAATTATTTAAAATATATAATATAACAAACCGATTCGGTCCTTAAAAACATACAACCGGTACAGGCCGGTTTTGGAATTAAGGAAACAGGTCCTGGACTGGACCCACTAGTTCGGGCCAATCTGATCTGGTTTACTGGTTAATTTTACACTCCTATATGCTCAGATAAGATGAGAGTTTTGAGATTCTTGTAAATAGTATTGAAATGATATGAGTTAAAATTTTTGAATTTTTTTTTAAAAAGTCTGTGGGTCTCTTAGTAAGATGTGTTGGAATGTAAATGCGAGAATTTTATTCCTTTCTTGGGAATAGAAATGTGGTGGGTCTCACCAATGACTAAAAAGTGTATTTAATTATAGATTTATATTTTAATGTATAAATTAATTTAAAAAATTGAGAGACTTTATTTAAAAGTACTTTATTAATTCGAAAAATTAGTTTGTAAATTATGATAATGTCAAAATAAATGTACAGGCCAAACGACGCCGTGGTGCCTTCCCCTTCAAATCGCACCGTTTTGTACCCACTAACCTCCTCCCTCTTCAATCGAGCAGAACGTATTCGCCCTACCCACTAACACCGAACGTAGGTCTGAATTTGTGGTCCGGGGATTTTTTTTAAAAAAACTGAATGATTAAAAAGGTGTTTCTTAATAAAATCGAGCTTGTGCTGTAGCACTGCTCATCATTTGAACATTCTTTTTAAATTCCTTTAATTTTTTTAAAAAATTATAAATATATTAAAAAATACTTTCTTAATTAAAAAAAAAGAAAGTCTCGACCCGGATTTAAGCATTATCCTTACGTTAAAGTTAATTTTATAGCGTTAATTTCGCTTGGTACTGATGAATAATTTACGAATTAGGACGTTCTTTTCCTTAAATTTTTGGGGAGTCACTACAACAAAAAATATTTTTTGGGACAAAAATTTTCGTCCCAAAATATATAGATTTCATTCCGCAAGATTTTTTGAGACGAAATTTTTTCGTCCCAAGGTCGTCCCAATATCACTGTCCCAGAAGATATATTGGGACGAAAATCACAATTTCGTCTCAAAATATATCTTTTGGAACGATTTTGAATTTGACCGTTAGATACCATTCGAATGATGACATTTTTTGTCACGGTTAAAATTTGTTCCAGAATGGCGTTCAAATGCTTCTCAGTTACCGTTCGAACGTTAATGCATCTTTTGAACGGTTATGAAGATACGTTCAAACGATCAATAGAATTACGTTCGAACGTTAAAGGAAGAGATCGAACAGTGCTGATCAATATTCGAACGCTATGGTAATGACCTGCGTTTGAACGCTTTTTTGAGCATCTGGTATCGTTCAAACGGTTTGGTCATCAATGTTTGAACGGTACATTATCATTTGAACGACCTACCCATTAATGTTCGAACGTTACACGGTCGTTCGAACGGATATTAATTTTATTAAAACCAATAATTATAAAAAAACTAAATAGACATTCATAATATTTGAAAAACATAAATTAGGAACTGTTTAATTACTCACAATAGTTTTATAATAAGTGCGAACAAATAAATAACCATGAGACTAACATTGTTCATACATAATTAGATAATGTCATAAGCTAGATGTAAAAAACCATCAGTTGGTTGGAGGCCTGTACTGTTGCATAAGCTGTTGCATTTGGAGTTGCATATCTCTCCTGAACTCTGCTTGTTCTTCTTCATGTTGTTTAAGGAGCATCTCCATGTCTCCTTGTCTTGCCAATTGAACCTCTAACTCTTGTTGTTTTGCAACCAATTCTTCAATTCTGCGATTCGCATTCTCTTGCGCTATAGAGGCAGACCCGGAAGAAGAGGAAGAGGGGGAAGGTTTTACACAGTGACCCAAACCCCTCAAATATCCTGAACGTTCACCCAGAACTTGTGTAAAAATCTCAACATCATTATTTGAGGAATTTTGATCTGACGCAGATTCAGCACGCAGGGCAACCATTTTATCCTACACATAAGATAAAGAGTTAATATCATCATAAATATTCGAATATATTTATTTAAAACAAATTATAATACTTACATAATTTTCACGGGCATCAGGATGACTCCACTCTCTATTACGATTAGTATGTGATGCAGCATATAATTTTGTCAGATCATAATCGGCATCTGAATCTTGCTATAATAAAGATTTGTTAAGATATAAAGTAATTATGATTCATATATTCAGTTAACTATATACAAATAAAAAAATAGTAATACCAATTTCTTAGAGAGGCGGTGGAAAGATCTTGAGCCTGCATGATGAGTAATCTTCAATTTTGATCTATTTGTTTTGTTTATAGAACTTCGCTCCTACATAAGAATTGAAAATATTAGAAAGCGAAATTAAAAATAGGACAACGAAAATAATTAAATTAATTATACCTTATATGATGGATCCAAACATGTCACAAAGTTTTTCCCAATCAGAAGGTTGCACATCTTGAAAAGGATGTTGGCGTGCTTCTTCACTATTCTCAAACTTATTATAATGCTCATGACACCTCGCCTTATACTTGCGGAATGCATTACTCATAAGCTCTTATACAGTTTTACGCTCCTCTCTCTGACCAAAATTTAATTCGAAATCATCCTTACAGAAAAAAATTTAGACAAAGATATTATCATTTATAATATTCTAACTTTAAAGTAAAATAAAAAAATTTACCAATTAAATTTCGTGTTTTAAACATTACCAAACAACGCTTCTTGATAAGGTCCTTAACATCTTGGGGGACTTTCTTCCATGAACTTGTTGCCAAAGGTGCATAAGTTCGTGTAAGAGCACCCACTTGCGATGCAAGCCAACCTGCTGGTTGTCCTTCGCCTCCGGTATGTTCATCAAGAATGTTAACTTTGATCTTACCCACCTTACGATATTTTTCCAACGTCACGCCTCTAGTAGTGCCTCGATCTTGACGAGATTGTACTGTGAAGTCATCATGATATATAACATTGTAATCAATTTTCTATTATAACTTTAATTAATAAATTTTATGAGTCTTAGAATTTTACCTTGTTCTGTAGAGTCAATCTCTAATGGTGAGTCTGAAGGAGAGCTAGGAACAGGTGGAGATGGGATGCGAACTTCCTTTCTCTTCGGAGGGATAATTTTAGAAAACTATATATGCAAACATAATTTGTCAATCACTATCTGTATCAGTATCATTTGACAATTCAGACTCATCATCTGTAGATACTTCAGTGGAATTAACATTTTGCTCAATTGTCGCATCAACAATTTCAGCCTCAATATCTTCTCTATTTAATGGAATCATCTCATACTGGCTCAAATCCACAAATAAATTAAAGACGGGCTGACTCTCTTGGTATGCTTCTTGAGTAGAGGGATCATCTGCTTCTTCATCTCGCCCTTCCGCCTGAGGGATAACATCATATATATTTCTTGGAGAATACTTTTGTACTACTCGCCATTGATTTCCTAACTTCGGGTCATCTAAGTAGAATACTTGAGATGCTTGAGAAGTTAGAATAAAAGGATCATCCTCATACCATTTTTTTGAGGTATTAATACTCAAAAAATATTCTTCATCACGGACTCCAGTTCGAGGATTGCTTAAATCCCACCAATCACACTTAAACAGATACACTACAAGTTCTCCCAAATATTTCATTCCAATTATATCAACAATAACTCCATAGAAATCAATATTTTCTCCATCATGACTTCTCTCGACTAGGACACCACTATTTTGTGTTTTCCTATAACAATCCCTATCCTCTGTGTGATACCTACTTCCCCGAGAAATACATGCAGAATATCTTGTAGCGCACCTCGATGGGCCACGCGCTAATGCATATAGTTCATCCGATATATCGTTTGGATTATTTGCATGCATTTGTACAACCTACATATTGAGTAAAACTTCTATTATATAAAAAAAAAAAACAATTAATATTTATTGAACTATTGGATGAGTAAAGCATATGTAATGTCATTACCCGTTGTTCAAACCATCTCGGGAACTCCTCTTCATGTTTCTGATTTATATCATTTACTCCTAGTTCCTTGAGCATGTTAATATAATCACTGAAATTGATAATTACAACAATTCTTTTATATCCGTAATCGTTCGTGAAAGTAAATGTGCGAATATTAGATAAAGAAAACATTATAACTTATTTCAAGTGGTTCTCTATCTCAGGGAAATTGTTCAGCACGTACCACTAAGCTTTCTCAAACTCTCTGCCACATAAGTCATAACCACGCATTGCACCAAGTGGTTGTACTTGTTGGGAAAACACAGAAAACCCATTTCGTTGTCTTGCTCGGTCAACGTCAAAGTTTCTTTCCGGCAGATCAAACCTAGTGTCAACCCCGTGGAAATACTTGGAACAGAAGGTATGCCACTTATCATCAATATATGCTTCTACAATTGATCCTTCTGGGCGAGCCTTATTACCAACTGTACGTTTCAACTTCCCAAGGAATCGTTCAATAGAATACATCCATCTATACTGAACTGGTCCTGCAAGTCTAGCGTCATGTGGCAAATGGACAGCTAGGTGAACCATGACGTCAAAGAATGACGGTGGGTAAATACTTTCTAGCTTACACAAGATTATGGCAATTTCTCGTTCCATTCGATCCAAAGCTTCTACATTTAATGTCCTAGCACATAAATCCTTGAAAAATAAACCCAACTTAGTCAAAGCCACGCGCATATCTCTTGTCAAGTACCCACAGATACCAATAGGCAAGATACGCTGTAAAAGGACATGACAATCATGACTTTTTAATCCAGTTATTTTCCAGTCATTTGTTCGCACACACCTTGTGAAATTTGATGCATAACCGTCCGGTAATTTAATTTTCATTATCCACTCACAAAAATGTAGCCCTTTCATTACTTGACAATGTATAACATCCAATCGGCATGTAAACGGACGAACCATTTTCTTGCAATTGCATTTCCGGTCTTATTCCCAACCACTTCAAATCCTTTCTTGAGTTTAATGTATCATTCGTTTTTCCTTCAATTGACATCAATGTTCCCAATATGGATTCGTATATATTTTTCTCAATATGCATAACATCAAGACTATGCCGTAACTTTAACTTTGACCAGTATAGGAGATCGAAAAATATACTCTTCTTAGTCCAATTCAACTCAGATGTAGCTCGTTTTCTCTTTCGTTGTTTTTTACCAAATTCATTACAACCAACATCTACAAATTGTGCAAGTACATTTTCACCAGACAAGTATGGTGGAGGTTGGCCTCGTTCAAGAGTACCATCAAACATTTGTGAATTTCCCCACCATCTATGATCAGTAGGTAAAAATCGACGATGCCCCATGAAACATAATTTCCTCTCGTAATTGAGCCATTCAGATTTAGTATGTTTGTTACAAGTTGGACATGTCATTTTTCCCTTAGTACTCCAACTTGACAAGTTCCCATAAGCTGGAAAATCATTTATTGTCCATAACACAGCAGCATGCATCTTGAACGACTTCCCTGTTGATGAATCAAATGTGACAACCCCATTCTCCCACAAATCTTTCAATTCTGCAATCAATGGCTGTAAGTGTATGTCTATATCATTTCCTGGTGATCTCGGACCTGGAACTAGCAAACTCATCATGAAATATGGATCTTTCATACACTTCCACGGTGGTAGATTATACGGCATAAGTACAACTGGCCAAGTACTATGACTAGTACTCATGTTCCCAAACGGATTAAATCCATCTATTGCCAACCCAAGTCGCACATTACGAGGTTCTTCAGCAAACCATGGGTGTTCTTGATCAAATTCCTTCCACACTTGGGAGTCAGCAAGATGCGACAAAATATCATTGTTCAGAACTCTACCTGATGAGTGCCATGTCATGTCTACAGCCGTTGCACGTGACATATATAATCGTTGTAATCTAGGTATCAATGGAAAGTGGCGTACAACCTTTTGCGGCACATTTTGTTTGTCTGATGTCCATCTTGATTCGTGGCATATGGGACACTCGTTCAACTGCTCATTCTCTTGCCAATATAATATGCAGTCATTCTTACATGCATGTATTACGTTGTAATCAAATCCAAGTCCTCGTTTCAATTTTTTTGTTTCATAGAAGTTACGAGGTAAAGTATTATCTGATGACAGTGCCTCCATAAACAGCTCCAGTAACATATTGACAGCCTTAACTGATAATCGGCACATTGATTTTATGTGAAGTAGTCTTACAGTAAATGACAACTTACTGTGTCTTCTGCATCCTGGATATATAACTCACGTTGTGAATCATTCCACAATCGTGCAAAAGTGTTATGACCTCCATCATTTGAAGTTGATGTGTCTGTGTCACCTTCATTCATAAACATTCCCGCACCGATGTCACCTAACATTTCCTCCATATCCTCATCATATTCATCTCCACCATCTGGTTCTACGTCTTCATCGTTCTCTTCTTCTTCAGGTGGAACCTCAATTTGAGTTGGATATGGTTCACCGTGTAAAACCCAATCAGTTTAACCCTTGTCAATACCTTTGATAATCAGATATTCTCTCACCAAGTCTATCTTATGAGAGCGCAAATTCCTGCATTCTTTACATGGGCATCTAATACGCCCATCACTATTAGATGATCCCAATGCGAACTCTAAAAATTTCTTAACACCTTCAGCATATACGTTGTAATTCTGACCCAAACGATCGTTAACTCGCATCCAAGTCTTATCCATGTCAACTATCTTCATTACAAACAATCACATGTGCATTAACAAACAAACATGTATTAACCACAATCATGTAAAAAGCAATGAGTATGCCACCTTTCACCAGGTAATTGGTCGTATCCCATTCGGAATTGTAAGATCATAGTCGCAAACCTAATCTCTATAATCTGTCACGTCCAACAAAATTTCGGCAGCATCTCCCTATAGGTCTCCAAATATGCTTGTTTGGTTGTGTGCACCGACGTGTTAATCGTCGATACAACATCACCGAAACTGCATATCCGGAGAACAAGGGATAAATCTGCCAAAATCTTAATGCTGGACGTATAACAGATATAGATCGATAGTTTGCGAAAATGATCTTACAATTCCAAACTGTCCACTCTGGACAATTCAAGAGTTATCAATCTTTCAATTAAGGCGGATTGATAACTCTCGAACGGGTCTAAGGCTAATTTTGATGAACAAGCAAAATTAAGATATGCCAATATTTAACATGTATCAAACAAACACTTACAAGATATGCTAACTAAGTAATTATATTATTAAATAATTAGATAGTTGTTTTATATCTTTCAAAATATTTTATTAATTCTAACTATTTGTATTTTAATTAACATTCTAGTTAATCTTTATAACTATTTGTATTGTAATTAAATATCTAGTTAATAATTATAACTATTTGTATTTTAATTAACATTCTAGTTAATAATTATAACTATTTGTATTTTAATCAACATTCTAGTTATTAATTATAACTATTTGTATTTTAAAGGCACATTCTAGTTAATAATTATAACTATTTGTATTTTAATTAACATTCTAGTTAATCTTTATAACTATTTGTATTGTAATTAAATATCTAGTTAATAATTATAACTATTTGTATTTTAATTAACATTCTAGTTAATAATTATAACTATTTGTATTTTAATTAACATTCTAGTTAATAATTATAACTATTTGTATTTTAAAGGCATATTCTAGTTAATAATTATAACTATTTGTATTTTAATTAACATTCTAGTTAAGTATTAGTAAATCTAGATTATTTGTATTTTATTTTAAATTCATTTTATTAATTCAAAGATTATAAATAATTAATACCTAGTGTCAATTCCTGCATTTAAAGTGTTAATTATTTTAACACTGACCAACATAACGTTCAAACGGTGCTAGACACCGTTCGATCTAATGATATACGTTCGAACGGTACCCGAATACCGTTCGAATGGTATAATTCCAGATTTATAGTCGTCTTCAACCTCCGAAAACCTCAACATTTCCAGTCCAAATTACATCAAAAGACAGCAAAGTATATGACGAACTCATTATAGCAAACGAAAACACTTATATAAAAACTAAAATGAGAATATATTTAAGGAGAATACCTGATTTGGAGAGATAAACTGGAAAATCCACCCGTACCCAATGCCCAAAACTTAAATACTCTTCACCAAACGGTAAAAACAACCTCTTAGTCCGAAAATATAAGAGATTGATAGAAGTTAGTAATATTTGAGGGCTGGATTGAAGAATAATGGCGTTGGTTGGAAGAAAATGAGGGTGAGAGCGAACGGAAGTCGACTGGAACGAGCGCGAGATTGTGAGGTTCTGTCGTGTAAATGGAGAACATTTGCGTTCAAACGGTTATTTAATGAACGTTCGAACGTCAAAAAGATTAGCGGGAAAATTTTCCCCCGCTAATTTGACGTTCGAACGTGAAAATTACCATTCGAACGTTTTCCTATACGTTTGAACGGTTATTCTAAACCGTTCGACCGGTAAATTAAAATGTAACTATTTGTATTTTTTTTTCACTCTACCTTTAAATTCTCTAAACTATAAATATACTATAGTTTAGAGATATAGTAATATAACTATATAATATATAATCAAACATATATTATATAGTTTAATAACATATATATATAGTATAAAATATCATATATATTACATCTAGTATAATTGTCAAGTACATAAGTTAACCTATATATGTACTTATATATGGTATCATAGCATAGGGTTATATGTATCACATGCATATATAGTGTATAAATATTAGATTAATATAATATAATAATAGGATATCTACTATTATATATAGTGTCATCTATACTACTAGCAATTAGAGTGTATTATAATGATACAAAAGCTAAAATTGAGTATATATAGTGTAATTTATAATGCTAGAATAGAGAGTGTCATCTAATTAGTCTATAATTGCAATATAATATGAAAAATATAGATAACAAGTCATGTAATACATATACTATTAAATATATATATGTATTAGTTAATATCACATATATATGTTATATAACACTATGAACATAGTGTCATGTATATAGTAGTCTAGTATATATTATACTATATAATATAACTCATACTATATACTATATAATATAAAATATTTAATATATTTTAATTAAATATAATTTTATATATACTATATATATAAAAAATAATAAATATAATATATAGTATTTAATAATATATAAGTGCATTAAAAATACTTGCATTTAATATAATTAATGTTAAAATATATTATAATTGAATTAATTATAATATTTAATGTTGTAATACGGTAATATTGCATTTAAATAAAATTTATTATATTTAATTGAAGTAATTTAATCGAACGGTTTTCATACGATCGAACGGTCAGCTAGGATGGACGTTCGACTATTACGTTAAGCGTTCGAACGTTAAAGTGGAAAATAATTACATTAATTTTATAGTTCCAATATGTCAATATTATAAATCCATTAGCACAACTCTTTTTTTAATATTATATTTATCTAATTAATATTGATATTGAGAAATATATTTATTAAAAATGATGTTGTTCATAATATAAAATGTTATTAAATTGCTATTCGTTTCAAACTACTGTAAATAGTTCTTTATTGTATTTTTCTTGTTAATGTTATATATCTAATTTGTAATTATAAATTTCAGGTTGATTATAATGTCTACTTCTAGGCCGAGACATAAGCGACGCAATATTGGAGAGAGTAGTAGTGGTCTAGTTCGGGAGAGGATAGTATCACTGGAGCAACCGCTTAAGATTTCTGATTTCCAAAGTCTTCTCTAGGAGGGTTACTCATTGCCCTCAGTATTCAGTGATCGTGGTTGGGGACCTATATTGGATGAGCGGGAGGAAGCGTGGGAGCCAGTCTCCTACATTGACATTGTTGCTGAGTTCTATAGAGAACTCGGTAGTACTAGTGCAGATGATTCTGGGGCCTACAGGATCACTATCCGAGGAGTACCCGTTGTATTTTCACGGGATGGACTTGCTGAGCATCTCGGTATTCCTAGGCTGCCAGATGCATATCCGAATGTGGTGCCTAGAGAGTCTGATCCTTCAGTTGAGGCGGAGACAGCTGAGGAGGAGGCATCGGTTTATACTAATGAGGTCAATACCCTTGCTGATCACGAGGTGAGGGATTTGGTTGTCGGTCCAGATGCTCCACCGTATGACAGGACAAAGAGCATCAAACAAGCGGATTTATCTTCTTTCTTTAAGATATTAAATTTGATAATTGCCAATAACATTGACCCTCGACAACACAAGACAGAAGTTGGCATTGATCAGACGAAATTTATGATACGGGTCGCTCGTGGCATTCCTATCGACTTGGTGGGGTATATATTCGATAGGATTTGATCAGAGTCTCGGTACATTTCGATGGATATACTACCATTCGGAGTCCTGATCACCCGATATCTACTATATGCTGGTGTTGTGCCTGATGTTGCCGAGCTTAAACGGGAGCCGATGGGACCGATAAATAGCACCACCCTCTCACGCAGCACGGGACACTCGAGACTGCGTTTTCGTGCACATGTTCCAGAACCGGTTGATCCTCACAGAGATGCATGGCCGAGAGATCATGGAGTCTCAGCTGCAGCTGCTGAGACATCTACACGGGCCGAGGCATCAGTCCACAGTGTTACTCGTGAGGAGATGGCTGAGATAGTGCGTGCAGCGATCAGCGAGCAGACATCAGCAGTGATCGATGCAGTGCGTATGGAGATCCATTCTGTTGTGTTTGAGCTTCGTACAAAGTTTGCTGCCATGTCTGCGACTCAGGTCACCATCAGTACTCGACTGACACAAATAGAGGAACGTATAACTGCAGTTGAAGAAGTGTGCAAAGACTTGGGGTCTTAATTACTTTATGATATATTTTGTATATTTATTTACTGTTTTTTGTATGGACAACATTTTGTGTTTTGTAAATTCAGTATTTAAGTATGAAATAGTATTGTTTTACATTTTCTAAACTAATTATTAATTTAGATTATTCATATTATTTAATTACCCAATTTCTTATAATTAGTAGTTAATCTAAATATAATTTGCCAAAAAATTTAAAAAATTAAAACCCTTGTAACCGTTTGACCGCTTCAAATAACGTTTGAACGGTGAATAAACATCATTCGAACGTTTATAATTTACCGTTCGAACGCTTTGTCAATTTCCCTCCAAAAAAATTTTTCCATCGCGCCAATATTACGTTCAAATGGTCAAAACTAAACGTTCAAATGGTTAATCAGTAACGGTCGAACAGTTAATTTATTTGGGATAAAAAATTTCGTTTCTAAGAATACCGTTCGAACGCATTCGAACGGTCAGAACTTTCCGTCGTTTTTTCGAAACGAAATTTGAATTTCGTTCTAAAATCTCACTTTTTGGGACGATTTTCAATTCGTCCCAAACAAAAATCGTCCCAAAAAATATTTTTTGTTGCAGTGAGTGGTGGGGCGCGATTCCAAACATCTGTACAACAATTGTCAGAGCCTCGTTATTTTATCATATTTTTTGTGTAATGATATTCTCACAATACTTTTTATAATATTTTTTTATAATATATTCTTATAGAGTGTTGTTACCATTTTATAATATTTTATAATATATTCTTATAAAAGGTGTTGTTACCATTTTATAATATTTTATAATATATTCTTATAAAAGGTGTTGTTACCATTTTTCAACTTGTTTGCGTTGGAAATCAATTATCATAAAACAGCAGCGTGCTAGTAGAGATTCCTTTTGTCGTGAAAAATATTACACAGACAAAGAACTGGCTAGTATTAATAATAATAATAATAATAATAATAATAATAAATTTCATACAAATTAATCTAATTAATTAAATTTCGATTCATATTTCAATAAGAATGCCATTTTTATATTTGACCAGACATTAACGTGTATGCCAGTTTTCGATATTAAAACTTTATGGAATATGTTGGTGGAAAATTCCATTATGTATGGGTTGGAAAGGAAATTGCTTTGTTTTTACTCAACGTATATTCCTTAGTTTATTGTCTATTTTGTTTTTTCAATAAATATGGGTTGTTTTTATCATTTATGACTTCTTTTTTGCAAAGTAGATGGATGGATCACCAATAGCTGAGGCGGAAATTAAAAATGTAAATTAATAGGAATTAAACAAACCTGGTTTTTGAAACGAGTACACTTTCAGGACATATCAATACTTTAAACACACCTTCATGGGATGAATATTGATTTTCGTCCCAACATCATTTCATCTTCTGCCCTCATATAACGTCCAATAGATATGGTGTCTCTGCCACTACTATCCTTATTTCCGCTGAGGAGAATTAAAAAACAAGCACACTGCTACCTACGGCTATATGGTTCCTTGAGAGCAATAGATAGAAAACCTCAGTGGCGGCCCAAGTGGCAGTCTTGGAACATGCCAAAGCCAAACTTTGTTTTCAAATCTTTTTTCTCATGCTATAAAACAGCACACTGATACTTTGGAGAGAGAGAGAGCTGGCATTTTGTGAAACACACAGAACACCATGAATCTCTCAAGGGAATTAAAAATATCAGGAAACTGCATTATAGTCTCTATAGACCCAGAAGAGGAAAAAGGAGCTGCTGTTCTTTAGTATACCGTCATTGTCAATTCGATACAAATCACAACTGTTGCAGTGCAGATTTCAGCTGTTTTTAGATGGAACAAGTTGATCGATCCACAAGAGTTCAGAAGACTTCTAGAACTGAAAAGTGTTTTTAAAGCATGCATTACTGGCTGAACAAGGTGCCTAGGTATAGAATGATAATGGAAGTAATAAATTTTTTCCTGTGTTTCGGAGGTCTCTCTTGGTTGTAAAAAAGATTGTGTTAAATTACCTACTCAATGTAACACAATCGAATCACACCTCAAGCTAACAATGAGCCAAGCAAGTGGAAAAAAAAAAGGTGAAAACATGATTTTGGGTTATGACATAATTATAAGTGACTGGTTTAAGATTTCTATAAGCATCTGTCGTTTTGTGGTGTATAGTGCAGACTGAGGACAGTGACAAGTGCTAATTTGTTGATCTTATTGAATGACAGTCATGCAATCCCACGAGTTTCGTTGGAAATTATGTTAAGCAAACCGTTGTGAGATAGTTCTGTTCTATGACTAAAAAAAATTCGACTACCATTCTCATGCTACGTTAGAAGACACAAATTGTCATACAAAGCTTGACTTCATTTCTCAAATCAATAGATTCAAGAAAATGGTTTTCGGAGCTATGTTGGATGTACGGGCATGGTATTTATTTTACAGGTATAGTTTGGACCACCAAAACTAGAAGCAGCAGCAGAAGAACAAGAAAATGAAAACCAAGAAACAGATTACTGCCAGAAAATGAAAATGCAAAATCCATGCAGCAGAATAGATTCATCAGGTTCAAAACTAATGAAAGTCCATGCAGCAGAACTAGAAAATCCATGCAGCAGGATAGATTGAAACCAAGAGTATAAGCAGGACAAGAAGAAGAAAATGAAAGCTCGGAAGTCCATGCAGCAGTATAGTGAAAATCAAAAGATTCAAAACTAGAAGAAGCAGCCGAAAAAGCCCTTCAATAATAACCAATAATTTACTGCCAGAATTATAAACGGTAAAATCCATGCAGCAGAATAGATTCAACGTAGATTTAAAACTAATGAAAATCCATGCAGCAGAATAATGAAAATCAAAACTAGAAGAAGCAGCAGAAGAACAAGAAAATAAAAACCACGAAAGAGATTACTGCCAGAAAATGGAACGGCAAAGTCCATTCACCGGAAATGCAGCAAAATCAATGTATAGATTCGACCTAGATACAAAAGTATAAGAATATCCATGCAGCAGAATAAGAAAATCCACGCTTTTCAATAGATCACTACCAAAAGTATAAGCAGCACAAGAAGAAGAAAATCAAACGGCAAAATCTTTGCAGCAGGAAATGAAAAGAGATGACTACCAGAAAATGCATAAATCGAACCCTAGAATCATGTGAAATGCAACAAGTTCAACCCATTAATCAAACCGTAAAATCGAACAGAGAAAGGAATTGATATTGCATAAATCGAGAACTTACCCACGATGGATATCGGCGCTGCGCGATGGGAGAGAAAATGGACGGTACTGCAAATGGGCAATGGTGGTTAAGAGAAAATGGATAAATAAGCTCTTTAGTTGTTATTGGGGGTTCGGGTTCAGGTATAAGCGCTTTCTTCTTTTTTGAGCAGCTTTGTTTAGAATGATTGATGTTTATTGGGGTTCAGGTTCAGTTTGATGCCTTCCTCTCAATTTTACTAAACACAGCACACAATATATTTAATTTTATTTATTTTAAATTTCTTTTAGTTTTATTCTTCTTACAAGAAGTTTGGATAGTAAGTTAAAATAGAAGTTTGGATAGTAAGTTAAAATAAAATGGAATTAGAAAGTTGAATAAAATATTATTAAAATATTATTTTTTAATATTATTATTATTTTAAGATTTGAAAAAATTGAATTATTTATTATATTTTATATATAAATTTAAAAATATTATAATCATTAAATAAGATAAATTGAGATAAGTTAAGAGGATATCTTAATTCAAACATGACCTTAAATTAATTAAAATTTTATATTCATTATCTATATACCAAATATTTAATAAGATAAAAAAAATTATGATATATAATATATAAAAATAAGGAGTAGAATTTTTCATTTTAAGATCTTTCAAATTAATGTCTTTTCAATTTTTTTACGAAAAAAACCATCTAGAAAGATGAAAAAAGTTTTTTTTTTTTTTTTGGGTACGCACTCTCGCATGCAACGCACCCATATAAAATCACACATACAGGATTATTGACTCGGTGGGTCTGTGTCTCTTCTCTGTTCTTTCTTGCACGCGGTGGTTGAAAGCGGCGAAGATACCATAGCTCATGGAGGTCGTACCTGTGAAGAACGATGAATCGAATAACTTCAAAACGCTGTTCTCATTCTATTCCAGCTATCTACGGAACCGAGTGGTCGGTTTCTTGCCCACTTCGGCCTCTAATTTCCTCAAGAAAATCTCACATCTCTGTGGCCAAGCAACTCGCGCCTGGTTCCGGAGGCGCAGATAATGTCTTCCCCTCCCTTTGCCTTCTGACTCGCTAGACTCTTATTTGTAAGCGGTCTCTTAATTATTTTTCCCACTTGTTTTACACTTATGTTTTTTACATATCTTGTTTGGTTGAGAAAGTGGATAAAAAGTATTTCGGAGTTGGCATTTTGTCTTGTTTCCAGGAGTAATGAAAAACTTTACTAAATTGTGTTCAATACTTCTCGCTGTATACGTTGCCTTTTCGTAAAGTTCTTGTTTTGAATTTTCTTTTACATTGAATTGCTGTAAGTGTTCATTCTCTGTCAATTTTGTGTCAGGTTTTAATAATTGAATTGTTGTACCCTTTCAGTGGTTGTATGTATTTACCTCATGTTTAAACTTCTGGGTTAGGAATGATTATGTAAGTTACTGATGGGTTTCGTTTTTAATAGTCAGCGCCTGCGAGATTTCATTTCTTCCAGTGTGTGATGAGTGTTCTATGTGCCCTTTGTTCTTCTTCTTTCTTTTTTTCATTTTTTTTTTTTTGTTTAAAAAAAGAAATACTTGGGATTTTTATTTTGATTCCTATGAAATGCTGAAATGTCTTTACGTGGGCGGCATTTTGACTGAAGGTAAAGTTTGTGAAAATGTTGTCTTTAGCCCTTCAACAATGTGATATAACTTAGTTACTCATAAAATAGATTCGCTTGCTTACAAAGCATGCTATGTTTGATAAAAATAAGTTTTCTTTTATGGGAAAAAAATTAAACTATTGTTTAAATTTTCTGCACATCAGGGTTTTGAGGAAGCCATCTAGAGTTTTTGATGTTTTGGAAGATATTTCAGAGCCTGCGCTTTTCAATTTGCATAACGGCTAGAAGAATTTGCAGTTTTGGCAATCTAGGGCGGAGGTTAGTAAATTATATGATGTATCCCAACTGATAGTGTAGGTTACCCATGACCTTTTAAGTAGTGTTATCTAATATTTCCTCATTTTTTCTATGAGTTTATTTCAGGGATCAAAAGCTCGTAAAATGTACTTTATGATCTTTGAGAGAGGGCCATGGGCTTTTATTCATGGAACAGTTTAGTTGATGTGTTACGTGTTGCCGAGGATTCTTCCATGCAGTCTGTGCTGGTCTGCAGCATCTCGCATATCTGAGAGAATAAAAAGTCTTAAGTTGCTTACGACCTGAGCTCTTGCTATATACATTCTTGGCTCATGTTTGCTTAACCTCATTCTTGGTTTCATTTCAGGCATCCAAAGAATATTGGGTTTTCCATTTGTTTGTAAGTAATAAAAATTCTCAATCAACACAAAAGATGCGCGCAGCCCAGTTTGCAAGATGTATAACAAGAAAGTCACTTATGTAGGATTAAAAGCAGATACAAGAAAGTCGGGAAATTGGACCATCTTGAGATAGCATTTTTGCCTTCCAGCCAGATATTTTTTTGAACACTTTTTCTTTTATCTCTCTGAATGACGACGTTTTGGACTTGCAGAAAAACATGGGAAGTCCTAAATGTTCACTGTCCGAAGCCAAGTTGCTGAGGTTAAGACTAGCTCTTATCTCTCCTTTCTTATCCTGGGGTGCAATCTTTGCTAAAAGAAGTTGCTGACTTCCTTTCCTTTAAGGCTTGGCCTGACCAGGAGCAGCATGTTTGTAAATATTCCTTGAGGGTTTCTGCTTCAGCTCTGTTTCCCTGCTAAAATGAATTGGCATTCCTCCAATCCGGTGGATTTTTGTACCTGATTATTTTATCTGGTTTAATATACTTCTCTTACAGGCTCGTATTAAGAAGATTATGCAAGCTGATGAGGATGTTGGGAAGATTTCCATGGCTGTGCCTCTTCTAGTCTGAGTAATTTGTTCAACTCTTGGCACTTTTTTTCCAATTATATATTTCTTATTTCTAATTATATTTTTTAATGATTAGTCAGTAGTTCACAGATCTTTTTTCACCTTCAACATTTATCTTTTTCTTTGGACTTTTATTCTTCATTTCATGAAAATATGTTCTGGTTTTCTTATCGTATATGATATTTATGACCTGTTGTTGTGCAATATGCAGCTAAAGCTTTGCAGTTATTTCTGCAAGATCTATGTGATCGCACATATGAAATAAAAGCAGAAGAGTGGAGCAAAGACCTTGCATTCTTTGCATTTGTGAACGAAATTCCATTAATTAACATTTAGTTTGTAAATATCTTCTTTGGGACAGGAATGATTTAAGTTTTTTCAGTTCATTGAGTACCAAAGTCTGTCCCAATCTTTCAAATACTATTCGTGCACCTCTATGCTTTTACTTGTTATTATTTGAGACGGGCCTTTTGTAAGTTGTTTTTCGAATGATATGGTGGTTTGTACTGTTCCAAATACCTAGTGAGAAAATAGTTTTAGATAGGATTTAACTTCAAACTGGTTGTGGTGAATAAGTGGATTTTACACCTTCCAATCACATTTTGACAAGTATGCATTTCAAGAGAGGTAGAATGGAACCGCACGCAGGAAAGCAAATCTCATTCAATCCCCCGTTGCTGCTCTCTTCCCCCCCTTTCTCTCTCTCTCTCCTCTCTCTCTCTATCCCCCCGCAAGCCATCACACATAGCAGGAGATAAAATTTGATTGGAGACGCCATGGAAAATATTGCAGATGACTGGGTCGGCAAGCAATAATATTAATTGTTAATGTTCCTGGTGTGGAAAATTTGGTGGTGATGTTGAGTCTCAATGCGTAAAGCAGCAAAGCAAGTGGAATAATTGTGGATGGATACCTTAAAAAGTTAGTCAGAGAAAGATAACAAATTATAGAATGACCGGAAAAGATGGCACGATTCAGATTATTCAATTTAAATTGGTTAAAAGCTGAACCGATTGAATCATGTGACAGAACAAAAAGAAATTCAAAATATTATAAAAATATTATCGGTGAAAATAATTAAAACACTTGATGTTAAATACAAAATTATATTCTTATTTAAAAATAAATTACATGCATTTTCAAAAATAAATTATATTAATTTGCATGATATATTTTTTTATTTATACTGTCCAATTAATAGAATTGGCTAGTTATCGGATTCAATGCCTGTATAGGAATTGAGATATTCTTAGCATTTAAACAGAGTTTCGTTAATGCCTACTATTTGTGTAATAGTTACTACTCCGGAATTGCCCAATATTCCCGACAGAGGAAATTCCTGCCTATTTTTGACAAACTCTATTTAATGACATTTTTATAAAACAAAGTTGTTAAGACACTTTTTGACATAGAATCTCCCTTTTTTCCAACATAATAATTGTAAGAAAAGGGACGCGTTTTCAAATAAAGACTTTCAAAACCAGCCGATCCTATTGGGCCTATCATTATAAAACGTCATCATTCAGGATGTATAAACTCTTGAGCCAATAGCCATAGGTCATTTCTTCATGGACATGCTCTTTCTTTTGAGGCTGCAGTGAGGAGATGACACGTACAGGGCCGACTCAAATGATTCTTTTAAGTGCTAAATAGGTGATGAGTACTTTAAATGAGTCCTTTTTTTAATTAATTTTTTAATGCCAGATTAATTAAACAAATCATGTAGAGTTCATTAATTAAATTTGATTTTTCTCGTCTCTTATCTATATATAAGTGAAAGGAATACTAATTATAATGTAAAACTTTGCTATGCCTATGAAAATTTTAAAATAAAATATATATTAACTTCCAAGAGCAATAGAATCAAAGCAAGTGGGCGTGCTTCACTTTGTAAATAAGTTGATATAAAAATTTAAACTTGCAATGAAAAGAAGTGGGAAAATGGTTAGTGGGAAAATGGTTTGTGTCCTGAAAAGCATCCCAACAATGGTCCCGACACTTTCTTTTCTTTCTAAATGTTTAAGTAAATATTTTTTAATGATATTGAGAATTTTTTTTTTTTTAAAACAATGTTTAAGAGAACTAAAAATTGCATGAAAAAAATAATAATAATTCTACATATAATCTTGAAATGTCTAAACATTGTGTAATGATCACTTTGAAAATTAGTGTAATCCACTATTAAAAAATTAAGAAAGCCAAATAGCCTTCTCAAAGACTTCTGGATGGGTGTAGCATGTCCAAAAAAGTGTCTAAATATTTATATATTCGGAATCCGGAAATGGGTTAGAATGCATGCATAGTCGTTGAAAGAGATCATGTAGATTTACGTTCATAATTTCAGACTTTTGGTCTTCTTAGGTGTGAAGTTATAAAGTCTCTATCTTACAATAAATAAGAGAAATGCTATTATGTCCTTTAACTTATATTGCTCACTTTGTCTTTTTTATGTGATACCACATGGTAAATAAATAAAAAAATAAAAACACAAACATGAAAAAGTATAGAGAATCTAGAATTTTAATATTCATTTTTTTCAAGACTATTTTGTTTTAAATATATATTTTTCATTTAATTGAAATCGGTGATTGTAGGTATATATCATTGACATGGTCTAATATATTTAAGGTAAATATCTGAGGAAAAAAAAGAAAAAGACATTTGAGTTCGAGCCACAAGTTGCATTCATATTAAGAAGAAAGAACCGCGTGATACATGCAAGACCAAAACATGCATGCAAGGATTAAAAAGGGTAGTGGTAGACAATCACTTATCAAAACTAATTAATTATATATTATATACGAGTAGTGGTAGACAATAGGACAAATGATAAATTTCATTCGGTCAAAAAGCATCATTATTATCGTAAGGGTTGGACTAATATCATTATTATCATTCGGTCAACAGTATATTACCATGGACTAATATACTATTGTGCATGTCGGTTAGATTTCTTTTTTTTCATATTTTTAAAAAGTAAAAAAATACACCAATATATTTAAAATTACTTCATTACTCACTAAGGAAAAATTAAAAATTAATTTTTTTTTTTTACCTAGCTGTATATTGTAGGGGTATAAGTGGGGAGGCAAACTGGCTTTTTCCTTATTATAATTATCCAAACCAGAGTACGGCATCGCGCCACTTATTTGTGTTCTACAAATTTGTTATAAATTATTTTAATTTATTTCATATAATTATTAAAATATTTTTAAATTTTAAATAAAATATAATAAATAATTCAATTATTTCAATTCACAAAAAAATAGTATTAAAGAAAAATATTTTATTCAATTTTCATTTCATCTAATCTATGTAACCAAACAAGGTCATATTAATTCGTTTGGTTATATATATGAGACAAGATAAAAAAAAATTTGTGAATAATAGTGAGATAATTTATAAATAATAGTACTAATATCGTTTGAGTTAAGATATTTTACAGAGTTTTGAAAAGTGAGAGAGAAAAAGTTGAATAAAATCTTATAAATTTATAAAATATTGTTATAATATAATTTTTTTTTTTTAGATTTGAAAAAGTTGAATTATTTTTTATGTTTTGTTTGGAAGTTTGTGAAATTTGTAATAATTAGGTAATGATTAGATAAAAATTTTAAAAATTTGAAATTAAAAAGTATTTGTGTTTAAATGTTATTTAGTTGTTGAGATGAGATTAGATTAATTGATACTATCTATGAAATCAAATGAGAGTTAAGGTTTAGTTAAAATTTAACATTTTCTGCAAAATAACCATATCATGAGAGATCTTTATAATATTATACATTATCTACTTTAGAATTTAATTTGAAAAATAAATTTTGATTTGCTACAATACATCTCAAATTTAACAAGTTATAATAGCAAGTTAAGGCTTACTTTTATTATTTGTTTTTTCTTTGCTTCTTCTACATATTTTTTTACCTACAGATGTGATAAGAGTTATGCTATATATAATTATTTTTATATATTTTTTATGCATTTCACTAATAAGATTAGTCAAAGTGAATAAAGAATACGTAAAAATAACTACACATAAAAATTTTACAAGACAAATATCTCTTATTAAAAAAGATCGAAGAGGAATGATTTTAAAAAATAATAAAAAATAAAGAAGAATTATTTTAATTGTTTTAGAACAAAAATAATAGAGGAAAATGCCATTCTCATTGAGTAGAGTGTGGTTATTGAGAAGAAAAATGATACTTGCAGTCGTAACTGTGCAAGCACCGCATAATTATTTAAAAAAAAGTGAATAAATATGGGACCAATATAAAAAGAAGATTAATTTTTTGATAGTGAACTCCACTTTTTTTCAAATTAATTGCACGACACTTATACACTTCATGATTGTTTGTAGCATTACTTGAGAAGAGAATACTTACCGATTAAATTTTTTAATGATTAAGAAATTGTATTATAATAAATTTGTGTGTCTTATTTATATTTTTAAAAAATATTTAAATGAGTAAACTCTGATATACAAAAATTGTTCCTCCAATCTTAAATTATGTGGATGAACTACTTGTATTACCATAATTCTCCTTTGGGAGTAAACTCTGGTATACAAATTGTTTACTCTAACTTTACTTTAATAAATGAACTAGTANGATTAATTAAATAAATCATGTAGAGTTCATTAATTAAATTTTATTTTTCTCGTCTCTTATCTATATATAAGTGAAAATAATACTATTTATAATGTAAAACTTTGTTATGCCTATGAAAATTTTAAAATAAAATAAACATTAACAAAGAGCAATAGAATCAAAGCAAGTAGGCGTGCTTCCCTTTATAAATAAGTTGATATTAAAGTTTAAACTTGCAATGAAAAGAAGTGGGAAAATACTGTGTCCTGAAAAGCAACCCAACAATGGTCCCGACACTTTTTTTTTCTTTTTAAATGTTTAAGTAAATAATTTTTAATGATATTGTAAATTTTTTTTTTTTTTTAAAAAACAATGTTTAAGAGAACTAAAAATTGCATGAAAAAAAAAATAATTCTACATATAATCTTGAAATGTCTAAACATTGTGTAATCACTTTGAAAATTAGTATAATCTACTATTAAAAAATTAAGAAAGCCAAATAGCCTTCTCAAAGACTTCTGGATGGGTGTAGCATGTCCAAAAAGGTGTCTCAATATTTATATTCGGAATCAGGAAATGGGTTAGAAAGCTTAGTCGTTGAAAGAGATGTAGATTTACGTTCATAATTTCAGACTTTTGGTTTTCTTAGGTGTGAAGTTATAAAGTCTCTATCTACAATAAATAAGGGAAATGCTATTATGTCCTTTTAACTTATATAGCTCACTTTGTCTTTTTGATGTGATGCCACGTGGCAAATAAATAAAAAAAATAAAAACACAAACATAAAAAGATTATAAAGGGAATCTAGAATTTTAATATTCATTTTTTTATTTTTTTAAGACTATTTTGTTTTAAATATATATTTTTTAAATTTATTTTTCATTTAATTGAAATCAGTGATTGTACATATCATTGACATGGTCTAATATATTTAAGGTAAATATTTGAGGAAAAAAAAAAAAAGGACATTTGAGTTCAAGCCACAAATTGCATTCATATTAAGAAGAAAGAACCGCGTGATATATGCACGACCAGAACATGCATGCCAGGAGAAAAATGGGGCGACAATCACTTATCAAAACTACTTAATTATATATTATATACGAGTAGTGGTAGACAATAGGACAAATGATAAATTTCATTCGGTCAAAAAGCATATTATTATCGTAAGGGTTGGGCTAATATGCTTCCCAATTGTTACCGTTGAGCGTGTCGGCCAGATTATTTTTAAAAAAAAAAATTTTATATTTTTTAATATGTTTAAATATTTTTAAAAAATAAAAAAATACATCAATATATTTAAAATTACTTCATTACTCATTCAGGAGAAAAAAAAAAAAAAAAAGTTTTGCCTAGCAGTATACTGTAGGGGTACAAGTAGGGAGGCAAACTGGCTTTTTCCTTATTATAATTACCCAAACCGGAGTACGGCATCCCACCACTTATTTGTGTTCTACAAATTTGTTATAAATTATTTTAATTTATTTAATCTAATAATTATAATCTTTTTAAATTTTAAATAAAATATAATAAATAATTTAATTGTTTCAATTCACAAAAAAATAGCATTAAAGAATAATATTTTATTCAACTTTTATCTCATCTAATCTGTGTAACTAAACGAGGTCATATTAATTTGGTTGGTTATATATATAAGATAAGATAAAAAAATTTGTGAATAATAGTGAGATAATTTGTAAATAGTAGGGATATCGTTTAAGTTAAGATGTTTTACAGAGTTTTGAAAAATGAGGAAAAAAAAGTTGAATAAAATCTTATAAATTTATAAAATATTGATAGAATATAATTTTTTAATATTATTTTTGTTTTGAGATTTGAAAAAGTTGAATTATTTTTTATGTTTTGTTTGGAAGTTTGTGAAATTTGTAATGATTAGATAAAAATTTAAAAAATTTGAAATTGAAAAGTATTTATATTTAAATGTTATTTGATTGTTGAGATGAGATTAGATTGGTTGATACCATCTATGAAATCAAATGAGAGTTAAGGTTTAGTTAAAATTTAACTTTGCTTAATAACTATATCACGAGAGATCTTTATATTATACATTATCTACTTTAGAATTTAATTTGAAAAATAAATTTTGATTTGCTACAATACATCTCAAATTTAAAAAGTTATAATAGCAAGTTAAGGCTTACTTTTATTATTTGTTTTTTCTTTGCTTCTTCTACATATTTTTTTTCTTACAAATGTGATAAAAGTTATGCTACATACAATTATTTTTATATATTTTTTGTGCATTTCACTAATAAGATTAGTCAAACCAGTTCTTTTATATTACTAATTTAAGCAATCAATTACATTAATAAAATGTGTAAAGAATACGTAAAAATAAATGCACATAAAAGTTTTACAAGACAAATATTTCTTATTAAAAAAGATTGAAGAGGAATGATTTTAAAAAATAAAAAATAAATAAAGAAGAATTATTTTAATAGAGTAAAAATGAATAGAGATAGATGTGATGTTTTATTTTATTTTATTTTTCTAAGCAAGTAAACTTTATTGAAGTAAAAGCTGGTACATGTTAGGGGGTTGGGTTCCCAAACAAATACCCCAATACAACAACTACAATGCAAAAGTGATAAAAAAAAAAAAGGAAAAAAAATAATTTTGAGACCAATTTCTTGGTCACTACCTAAGCCTACAAAAAGGGTACTGTCTTAAAAGACGTTCAGAAGGTAAGTCACCGTTGGAGACGGTGTAAATGGGTGCACTGTAGTCCATTATCTTGAGATATTTTTTTGGAGAGGTTCTTAGTCCTTTTAACAAGATCACCGATTAGGAAAAGCGAAAATCCAGATAGAACAATGTTGGAAGAGCAGATTTGCAACAAAGTAACAGTCAACCCACGCCTCTAGAATGGCGCATGAGGGCCACGCGTCATAGGTATAGAGGTGGGCTTGGGCCGATCTAAAGGATCAGAGGGAGGGAAATCTGCTAGTGCGGCGTGGGTAGCGGGCAGAACTGTCGGAGGGCAGCAGCGCGTGAAGACCATGTGCGGAAACAAGCCGCGATTCCCTTGTCTTTCCGATTTTTCTGATTTTTCATTTTCTTTCCATGTTTTGTCATTTTCTTCCCAACAAAAATATCTGTCATTTTCTTTCCATTTTCAACAAGTATATCTTTTGAATCTTCCCTGGGGCCTTCTTTTCATGGATTCTGATATTTGGAAAGCGGGTTTTAGCATGGAAATCTTTGCTCGGTCTAAAATTGGCGATGGTGATGGTGCATTTGGTGTACACTGACATTCTTTTTCTATTTGATGAAGATTTAATAGAAGAGACAAAAAGAGAGCCATGGTATGTTTGTGTCTCTTTCCTCAAACAAATTTGGAATTGGGCCTTTAAGATCTCATCAAATTCTTCGGTGATTAGTGCTACTGCTTACCGAAGGGGAAATATATTTATGGTCTGAACTATTCTTACCAAATCTAAAACTTCAAGTTTGAGGAAATTACTATGAGGCATTACTGAGGACGTTTACCTGTGGATTGTTTGATGTGATCTGTGAAAATATTGGTAAGAGAAAATAAAATAAAAAGAAGAAATGTGACAAAATTGATAAAGATGATGACCATTTATGCAGATGAAATCTACGCACAACGACAACCGCTGGCCTTGAGTGATGACACTCTCTCTCAAAAAAAAAAAAAAAATTCTTCAACGGTAGTCACCCATAACAACGCTAGCTATTTTTCTAGATGGGGTTTCATATTTTTGGTTTCTGGCTTTCTTTTTCTTTTTCTTATTATTTTTTTTTCAGTTGACCACGTCAACCGATTCCCCCAAAGGTACCCAACCTCGGGTACCTGTAATAGAATTGATTCATATATAGGTAATGAAAAGGAGATAAAGAGGAAGGTGGACCCGAGACTTACACATTCCTCTCCAACGAAACCGAATGGAAGGATGAGTTTTTTGAGAGAGAAGTCAGAGCTTCTCTTTCTAGAAAAAGGAAAAATGCAGTTAGACAAACGTGATGTTTTAGAACAAAAATAATAGAGGAAAATGCCATTCTCATCGAGTGTAGTGTGGTTATTGAGAATAAAAATAATACTTTCAATCATAAGTGTGCAAATGCTGCATAATTATTTTTAAAAAAGTGAATAAAATATAGGACCAACATAAAAAGAAGATTAGTTTTTTGATAGTAAATTCCACTCTTTTTTAAATTGATTGCACGACGCTTGTACATTTCATGACTGTTTGTAGCATTATTTGAAAGGAGAATACTTACCGATTAATTTTTTTAATGATTAAGAAATTGTTTTTAATAAATTTGTGTGTCTTATTTATATTTTTAAAAAATATTTAAAGGAGTAAACTCTGACATACGAAAAGTGTTCCCTCCAATCTAAAATTATGTGGATGAACTACTTGTATTACCAGAATTCGTTTTTGGGAGTAAACTTTGGCATACTGATTGTTTACTCTAACTTTACTTTGATAAATGAACTAGTAGTGTCACCAAAATCCTCATTTGGAAGTAGATCTTCATACACAAATTATTCACTCCAACTTTACTTTAATGGATGAACTAGTACTATTATCGAAATCCTTATTTGAGAGTAGATTTTGACACACAAAATTGTTCACTCCATCTTACCCATTTTTACTATAGAGTTTAATGTTTTTTCCAAATTAAGAAAAATCTTGTACCTTTAGAAATCTTGTACCTTTGGGTAATCAATCGTTTCCTTAATTTTGGTGAAAATCAGTTGCCCTTTATGGGATAAAAGAATATAATATACATATATATATGGCCAACCATACAATAAAATCAATAAAAATAATANTGTTTTTAATAAATTTGTGTGTCTTATTTATATTTTTAAAAAAATATTTAAAGGAGTAAACTCTGACATACGAAAAGTGTTCCCTTCAATCTTAAATTATGTGGATGAACTACTTGTATTATCAGAATTCTCATTTGGGAGTAAACTCTGGTATACAAATTGTTTACTCTAACTTTACTTTGATAAATGAACTAGTAGTGTCACCAAAATCCTCATTTGGAAGTAGATCTTCATACACAAATTATTCACTCCAACTTTACTTTAATGGATGAACTAGTACTATTATCGAAATCCTTATTTGAGAGTAGATTTTGACACACAAAATTGTTCACTCCATCTTACCCATTTTTACTATAGAGTTTAATGTTTTTTCCAAATTAAGAAAAATCTTGTACCTTTAGAAATCTTGTACCTTTGGGTAATCAATCGTTTCCTTAATTTTGGTGAAAATCAGTTGCCCTTTATGGGATAAAAGAATATAATATACATATATATATGGCCAACCATACAATAAAATCAATAAAAATAATAATTGAGAATTTTATAACTAGTAGTCATAATTCAAGTCTAAATAACTCATACATTTATATGGCTTACCATACAATAAAATTTATAGGAAGCAATAATTAAGAATTTTTATAACATATAGCCATAATTCAAGTGCAAATAATTCATATAGCGCACCATAGAATAAAACTTATAAGAAACAATAATTACAAATTTTATAACTAATACCCATAATTCAATTTTAAATAATTTATATATTTATTAAACAATAAAGCACATGCTTTGAGAGAGAAGAGAAAGAAAGAATTGTTTTTTGTCTCTTTCTGCTTCTTTTATTACCAAAGTGCTAAGCCACCTCTGCGCCGCCATTACAAAGTTGTCGGGAAGGAGGTTCTCAACCTCCATCTGACACCAAACATCCTTCATTCCTTTTTTTTTTTTTCCTATAAACATACTTCAAGAGATTCGTGCCACCAAACTGAGGGGATCTCCACATGAATGGTGGAGGCGTTCTTCCATACTGGAGTACTCCCAACAAGGGCATTTTGACCACCTCCATGTTGCCCACTGCTAACCCATATGGCGGCGCTTCCTCAACTCTCTCTTTAACCCAGCATAAACACAATACAAGCAAAATGGGAGAAAAATAAAACCCAAGTACAGTTTTGAATCAAAAATCCTTCCATTTACATTTTAACGTGCAATTTCATGAATATCAATACACAAGTACAATAGTATTATGAATATGAGCTAATCGGAACACTCATTTGAAATTCTTAAACACTATCGTAAATTTATTTCTCAGATTGAAAAGACACTTAACTACAACATGATAAAAATCAAGTAGCACACAAAGGCCATATATAAAATCAATAAAATAGATATTTATTTACTGTATTTTATCGAGATCATAAAATATCTGTAACCTGACACTCTGATATCACATGTTAAATATTTTAACATGAATTTTAATAGTTAGATCTTTGATTTTCTATAATCTACGATGATAAATAATAGCAGTTAGAAAACCTACGTCCCTCAATTACCGTTTGATAGAGATTTTGACCTGACTATGAAAGAAGGATCACCAAAATAACTTTACATTCTAGTGTCTCTCGATTGCTAGAGGCACAATAATGTTGTAGGTGAGAACCCTTAACCCCTCAGGACTATTTATAGACTTCTGGCCATCAAGAACTCTAGAGACATTTGTGTCTCACTATGCCTAGATATAAAGGTATTATTGTCCCACTATAACTATATTAAATAAATGATAATATTTGACTTAGTGTAAACATTAGAGTATGGATGTGTGGGACATAGAGTTTTAATAAAACTTTTAATAAAACTCTTATACTCTGTTCTGTTCTTCCTTGTGTGCGGTGATTGAAAACGGGGAAGTTACCTGAGCTCATGGAGATCGTACCTGTGGATAACGATGAATCAAAAAACTTTAAAATGCTGTTCTTATTCTATTCCAGCCATCTATGGAACCGAGTGCCCAGTTTCTTGCTCACTTTGGTCTATGTTGCCTTCTGACTAGGGGTGTAACCGATCCGGTTCGGTCCAGTTTTTGATAAAATTTAAGTCTGAACCGGTATGTACCGGTTTTGCATTTTTCAAAACCGATTACGCACCGGT
>QGSO01000529.1:0-118002 GCA_011037825.1 Carya cathayensis
ATACTTGCCGCATCCAGTTTTCTCACATGGACAATTATATGTAGCTTTATCAAGAGCTAAGACTATTTCTGCAGTCAAAATTTTGATACGACCAATCTCAACTGATGAACCAGAAAAAAACTGCACAAAAAATATTGTCTACACAGACTTATTAACATTGGCCTCCTCTGATTGATGTTACACAGGTAATATTTTTTTTTTCATATTTAATTTTAACTGCTATAGATAAATTAGAACTTTCCTACAAATTATATTTTCCTATTTTCAATATTTTGCTAATTTATTATTGTCAACTAATTAATACATATATCTTTTCTTTTAGTTTTTTATTTTACAGTTTAATTAATTCAATTTCTTACCTTTTATATTCATAGACTTTATTTCTTTTTGATTTATCAGTTTGCAAGATGCGGATCACTTATACATCAATTAAAGATATTACTCCAAAGACAAGGGACTGGAAAATCAAAATGCTCGTGGTTGAAAAATCCCCCAAACGAATTGGCCAACACTCATCAGTAAAATACCAAAATTTAATGTTGGTTGATGAACAGGTACAATATTTTTTTTCTCTACTTACAATTTATTCTACAAATATACATATATATATACTTTATATAACATATCTTACACATTCTATGTAATTATATTTGTTTGTAAAATTTTTTTACTTTTTTTAAAAACAAATTCTTTATTATAAAAACTAACAACCTACATTTTCTTATATGATATAGGGAAATCGTTTACAAGCAACAATGTTTGGAAATGATGTTGATTCAAGAGAAGACTCTCTACAACTATTTCGATCCTACTATATTATAAACGCATATGTCAAACTACTGGATCTTAGATATAAAACTGAATCACATCAATATCAATGGATTATAAATGCAAAAACAATCATTGAAGAGATACCAGAAAATGAAGAACAGGTCGAAATTCCAAAGTACAACTTCATTCCCATTAGCGAGTTGGATGCTTATAAAGATTCAATTGCAGAAATAGGTAAATTATTATTTTTAAATTTTTTTTTTTACTAAATAACTAACAACTTCAATATTCTTAATCAGACCTCTTGGCAGTTGCTCTTCACATCAAACCTCCAAAAGAAATAACATTAACAAATGGACCAGCTACTCTTCAAGAAATCTATGTTATAGATCAAAGGTAAATTTTTTTTCCCTTTTTTATCTTCTAAAATTATTTTATAATCTTTGTTTTATAAATTCTTCTTAATTTTCTCTTTCCATATATTGTAGCTTCAATCCTATCTCGTTAACTATGTGGGGTCGTTTTGTTCAAGATGAATGTCAAAAAATTTCTGAAATAATCGAAACAAAACCAATTCTACTTGCAACAAAGCTAAAAGTTCGTTCTTACAATGGTAATTTTAATATTTCAACTTCTTAATTCTTATTTTAAATCTTACATTTTTTAATTAATAATTATTTATATTAATGAAACAGGGCTATCTCTTTCATCCCGACCAGCAAGTGCATTTACAATCAATCCTCTTATCTCTGATGCAGAACCACTTCAAAGATGGTAATTCATATTAATTATACAATTTTTCATTAACACATCTATTAAAAATGTTCCATTTATAATTTATTCTCTTCTTTTTTTTCAGGGTTGCAATCAATGATTCAAGACTTGAAAGCATAATTGCAAAATCATTAAAATACCCATCTACATCTTTATCATCAGTTGGTATTCGACAAATAACACAAAATTGTGATGTTGCTGCGTTACTAAAAAGTTTGCAACCAATGGAGGTAAATTATTTTTCTTAACATCATATTTATATTTATATCCCTTCTCATTGAATAAAATATTGTTCTTAATATAATATAGAAAGCAAAATTCTGGATCAAAGCAAAGATAAATATCATAAATTTGCGCCAAATCTTCTTCTATATGTCATGCACCAATTGTAACAAAGGAACTGGGCATGACCAAAATGAAAGCTTTCTTTGTTATCACTGCAAACATCAAAGCGTTGCTCAACCACGGTACACATTTTCTTAACTTCAATAATTAACAATTCATTCCAAAATTATTTATATATTACTTTTATCAATACTAAAAAAAATATTACTTTTATTATTTATAGTTGTCGAGCATATGTTGAAGTTGACGACGGCACAGGAAAATTAGCAGCTGTTATATTTGGGGAACTGGCAGAACAAGCATTGGGTCATTCAGCCATTGATTTCATGAATCATACTGGAGAGGTAAATTTATTTATTTTTACTAAATTTTCAAATTAAATTATAAATAACTTATTTATACATTTATTGATTATCTAACATCACTAAATATTTACTACACAGGAACATTTACCATTTATAGAAAAAATGGCATCAGAAGCTTCAGAAAATCAATGGATGATTCAACTTGCTGTAGACCCAAAAATTTACAACCAGCAGAGACACAAAAACTTTAATGTTATCTCCATTGGTCCTGTCCAATTTGGTCCTGCACTAGAATGACACTAAGATAAAAAAACAAATCTATAACTTATTTTGTTGTTTATATTTGTATAATATTTTTGCAGACAAATTTTTGTAACTTAACTAAACAAGTTAACAGTACAACGAAGCAAACGTGCATCGCACGTTAGTCCTCGACTAGTATATATATATATGCCCAAATGGCCTTTATTTTTATTTGCATGTACATTTATCAATGAATAAAGTAGTATGATCATGTCTATATATACGACATGATTTATTATATGCATGATACTTTGTTTTTTTCTTGAGCCAAGTGCTTCTAATAGCTAGGATTCGTGAAACTTGGTGAAAACAAATTATATATATATAAGTAAAACAAAATCAATTTGATTTTTCTTGGATTCATCAGATCAAAATCTTCATCTCAAAAGAATATATACATACATACATATATATATATATATATATATATATATATTATAAATATATATATATATATATATATTCATCAAATCATGTAGGTGGTTTCAACCATTAATGACTGTATTTGGGTACTTTCAGAATGTTGCAGAGAAGGTCTCTTTCATGAGTTGTAGAGTCATAACAAGTATATGTGTGACCATTTATATATGTAAATTATGAAGTAGTAGATATTTTTTTAAATCTACAAGGGAAAGCAAGCTAGCTAGCTAGCTTCTGAGTTGGTTTATATGCCATTTATAAACCCCGACATCAAGTTGCTTTCTGGTTTGTCAATGGCGGGTGCATTCTTTAATGCAAACCCTTGGAACCAAAGAAACAAAAAACACAACCAAGAAAATTAAGAATTCATCATCCCTTCAATCTAGTTTGATTTATATATAAATTAGCTACATAAATTTGGAGTAGGTCATTATCTCCATTGTTCATGAGCTGTCTTCTGCTCATATTGCCACTTCATATGATTTGATTTTATAATCCTTTAGACAAGTTAGAAGTATAATCTTGCAAAGTTTGTAAACAAAGAACTTTGAACACCTTGGAAAAGGAAACTTCCCAACAATGTGACACTATTGGTTATTTGGTTCAATCCGATATATGATTATTTGGTTCGATCCGATGTTTCCATTCAATATATAGGCCAGGATGACACAACACAATTATTCCTAGATTTAATGACAGATCTTTAACTTTGAAACCATACTTGAATATAGCCAAAGTCAAAACGAAAACTGAAAAAATTAAAGTATAGAACATCAAGCAAAACAGAGAGGAGATCATGATATATAGAAATAAATTAATCAACTGCAACAAACTGAATTCTTCCACCAACCAAAACTTAAAAAGCAAGCTCCAAATATAAAAAATGTCCAAAACATTTACACAATTTGTATTCATCCAAAAACGAGAGTGAAAAACGATTGTATATATCGATGTCTCGCCAGACTTGGAGAGGAGCTAACAAATACTATAGCATAAATGTCAAATTTGAGAAGTTTAGCTAGGCCAATGCAGATGTTTTTTCTCACATTTGCTTTTAATTTGGACTTGCATTTGGCAATGCCATTGCCAATGCTCTTAGCCATGCAAACCAAGAAATCCTGTTACAAGGTAGTAACAAAGAGATTTATTTTAAGAGAAAAAGGAAGGAGGGAATTTATCACAAGCCCTAACTTGCAGGTGCTGGTAGCATTCGAGTCAGTGTAGACAAAGTTTAATCAATTTTGCAAAACTTGCCCCCAAGAACGCCACGGGCAGCCGGTGCCATAATTTGAATTAAATGTAATACAAGCATGTCTAAAAGGCCTGAATTATAGATGATGCTTCTGTTGATATACAAGCCGCAATTAGCTCAAATCACCCACCCCTTACCATGGACGCAACTTGAATGTTAGAACAGCTATGACGGGTTTGATATCTCAAAAACTTTTAACGCATCAAACACTTCTGCTGCTCAATCATATAATCCCTCCTGCTCCCAGATGTCCACGAGAAAATCTACCATTTCCTGTGTTCGGGATCAACAAAGTATTAGATAAAGCATGGTATCATGACTATCATCAGCATTTGAGGGCAGAGGCTTACAACAAGCGGTATAGACTGAGGGAATGGCTTGTTGCTCCCAAGCAAACTTTCATACGATGCATTCCAACTGCAAAGCCAGGATTTCTTTTTTAAATCAATGCATAGACAATTGAGTGCTGAAAAGATAAACAAAATTAATTCATGGATAACCAATAACCCCTTTACAATCTTTTTTTTTTTTTTTTTTATGTCGGGGAACCTTTCCAAGGCAGGGCCCTTTGGACCCACCCCTGTAGAGTAAACCCCGGTCCCATGCACCGGACCCTCGGAAGTTTCCCTACATGGAACTGGTTAAATCCCTGGCTTTTCACCAGGGGGTGTGGACCCAAAGAATTGTTTGCACCCATGAGGTGTTGAACCATGGACCTTGAAGGGAGTGAGACCTCAAGACCAAGGCCTTCACCACTTGAGCCAACCCCTTGAGGTTAATAACCCCTTTACAATCTAAGGGGTATATATTCCAGAAACTGTTCTCCAACATTTCCTACATCTTCTACTCAATGCTACTTCAATGAGTAAACTCAAGCAACGAGATCCTAAAGTGCCAGCCACACTAAATCAGACAGGAGACACGGGATGTGACACCAATATTCAACTCTCTTTCTTTGTACTTTTGTTTTGTAGGGATAAAGGCCAAGGACAAACATTGCCCAACAAATAAATGGGTTTGTTCAACAAGATAGTTCATATGCTACAATGAAGTGGATAAATTAAAAACAACGAAGGTAAAGAAAGTCTTCGCCTAAGGGTGATAATCTTCTTTAGGGAAAGGTGGAAGGGGGAGGAATGAGTTTGGCCCAAAGGGAAGGGAAATGGGAAGATTCAAACTAGTAATCTCCGATTCATGAGGCATGATCCCCAACCAATTGTGCTACCCCTTGGAGCTTCTTGGGATGATATTATTTTTTGAAATCCTGATATAAAATAACAGCTTAGACGCAGATTGTACAGAGGAAAAAAAAATAAAAATAAAAAACTTGTTCAAACTCTTATTTGGAAGAAACATGAAATAAATTCATCTTCATGTGCTGTCAAACCCCAAAGGGAAATAATAAAAGAAAATAAAAATCAAACTCGCCCTCCTCTTCTCTTCTTAGTTTTCAATGGAAAATATGTAACTTAAAAGTCGTAATAACTGAAAACAAATCTTACTAACCAATGAATGAACTTTTTGATAAGTTAGGTCGGGCAACTAATGAATTATCATTCCTTTGAGAGAGAGAGAGAGAGAGAGAGAGAGAGAGTAAAAGAGGCACGAACTCACATAAGTGTTACACTACTGGTAGATTGGTAGATCAAGTATCTTTTTTTTTTTAATGAAATTAAATCATTTCCCACGCAAAGATTAGAGCAACTCACCTTAATTTGGGTTCTCGTGTCTGTTGAACCCTGTTCTCGGACCTCTTACTTCCTACCCATCGCTGCCTAGTCTGATTCCAGAGAAGAAGACCTATTGCCCGTACAAGATGGGAAATGTAAGTTCAACATAATCAAAACAAAAAATGGACAAATACACAGACAAAGTCAACACGAGTCAAATGTAAGAGCAATATGCAGTATCATCTACAACATTATATAAATATCTTTTTTATAAGGAAAAAGCTTAAGGCCGAACGGGTGCCAAACATGTTTTCCCACCAGCTAATAGCAACATGCCCCATGGTCATTCTATGGAAGAGTGAAATGAAGGCTAATGCACCGAATAATCACCTCTCTCCTTCTCTGTCCCTCTCCCTCTTCCTCCCGAATAGTTCCTTGCTGCGCCAAACACAAGAATCACCTCTTTCATTCTCTCTCCCTCTCCTATCTGGGAACCCATCGGTGTCTTTAAACAATATTGCACTTATACACCTGTATGCTAGCTGTGGTGGGATTGATGAAGCTTATAAAGTGTTCAACATAATGCCGTGTAAAAGCAATGTTTCTTGGACTAACAGTTAAACTAGACCCTAGGTGTAAGAAAGCCTTTAGGCCGAAGTAAAGTTGGGTCCAAATTAATGGAGGCGTGCATAATTTTGTTGCAGGTGACAGGGACCATAAGCATGCACCTTTAATATATGAGATGCGTGGTTAGATCACCAGGCAAGCACGGCAGAAAGGCTACAAACTAGATTTAATGGAGAGGTTTTTGGATGCCGAGGAATAAGGAAAATATTTTCATTTTGACCTTTTTGCACAATCTAGATCCTACATTATCTCTACATGCTAGATCAGTTGGAAGTTTTCAGTATTCATATTTTTGAAATCTATGGAGTTGCTCTCAAAATATTGCTTGGTTTTCATTTCAGACACTCAAAACCATTGAGTCATAGTAATTGAAGAACCCATGACTGAAGACGATTTCTTTGGAGCTTTCGGCGTGGTGGAACCCAGATTCGAGAGGGATTATTGTGTTTGGCGTAGAAAGGAATCCAGATTCGGGAGAGAGAGGAAGAGGGAGAGAGAAGGAGAGGTGATTATTTGGTGCATTAGACTTCATTTTACTCTTCCATGAAGTGCCTACATGGCATGTTCCTATTGGCTGGTGGGAAAACATGTTTGGCATCCATCTGGCTTGAAGCGCTACTCTTTTTATAAGTATCATCATATACATGTTGGCACCCAACAACCTTTGAAATATCAATTGGGGTCCTATATATGGTATAAAGTGACTATTCCCCCTCCCCACCCAACACACACCAAAAGGATAGTTGAGACACACCCACAGCTATGGCTGACATATGCACGTAACATTCAAGTAGAAGTAAAAACTTGCCATGATTTACAAATTCAGAAGGGGTGTTGGCATTTCCAGCAACACCATGCAAATCCAGAATTTGATTGGTTGTACTTATTGATGATATGCTTCCTTGCGACTGAACTGCACTGTTGTCCATATCCCACGTACTGGTGGTCCAAAAATCCTCTGATATGCTAGGCTTTTTCACCTTGCGACCTTGAATCTGCACTCCTTTTGATTGTGTATCCAATGAGGTAGTTATTGTTGGTTTGGTAAAGCGACCAAGACAACCACTGCTCTGTAGCAAAGCGAATTCTGTTCTGTTACAAATCTCATATAATGATATAGCCAAGAGCAGCCATCACAAACAAAAAAACTTCAGGCTGATACCTAGATAAATTGGTCCACATAGAACCTTCTCTCTCTATCTATCTTTTTTTTTTTATATAAGTAAGAGACAGACTATCATTTTATAACTGAACACTAGAAAATTACTTATGAATAAATCACTAGACAAAGAATATGCAACTAAAATCACCCATCAATTTTGTTGAAAGGGCAACACCCCAACAAGTAGAAACTGTACGGGGAAAAGTGGAGAGGAAAGAGTTCAAATAATCTTTCTTTTATAAGGTTCAAAGAATCATTATTTGGTGTACAGCTAGAATCCCTGCAACTCGGTATATAGAAACACTGCTTAATAAATAGCATCAGTTCCCCATACCTCAACTTGCTAACAAGTTTTTTCATGCTTTTTGCCAGCAAAAGTTTCATTGATGCAAGTTCAAGCCAAAACTAATGTTGCAGTTGAGGGACCAAATGCCAGTGTTGTTAAAGACACCAGATGTAAAAAAGTGCAAAGCTCTCATGAGGCCTAGGGTGACAGTGTCAAGCAGATATGCATTTTTTGAATACATATCAACTTATCAAAAAAAAAAAATTAAATACATATCAAGTCATGCAAGATCATTATTTTTGGATCCTAGAATGCTACAGAACTAGACACAAGATCAATGATTTGTATACGGGTGAATCAAAGAGCAAGTGAAACCAATGCCCTGTTTACAAAAGGCCAACTCATTCCATTCCATTAACAGGCGTGATCTTTTTGCTTTTAAAAAAATCTTGCGGCGAGGGGGCAGAGCAGGTGATGTGGTTGCTTGGATTTGGTATTAGACTTTTATTTTTTTTGATGAATTGTATTAGACTTTTATATCAAGCGCATTTAGCCATATAAGGGTAAGGGAAACATATAGTGTATGGTGTATTGGACTATGACAATAGTTGATCAACTAATCAACGTTAATTATATATTGTTTATTGTTTAGACCTAATCATAATTTTTCTAATCAGCTAGCAAATCATATTTTTAATTGAATATTTCTTAAATAAACAATCAAAAGCACGCTCTTCAGTGCCTGGTGCTTCCGGAAAAAAAGTGGGCACTTTTTCCGCTTGCACCGTCGCTATGGGAGTAAGAAGTGTTTTTCATTTGGCGCTTTGGGCGTAGGTTCGTTTTTGACAACAGGGCATGAGACAAGCAGAACATTTATACCATCTCCAATATCAGATGATATGATCGAAAACCTGTACTCAACGGGCTCATCAAGGTGTCTCATCGGTTAAATTGAAAGTTCCACATTCTTTTATCAAATTTAATGTACAGAATATAGGACCCCCCCCCCCCCCCTCTCTCTCCTCCCAAAAAAAAAAACCAAAAAAAAAAAAAAAGGAACGGGACATGATAAAACTATGAAAGTCTGCAACTTTGTTCTTTCGGTTATAGTGGTTGCGTTATACATGATCATGTTGCCGAGCTGAATTGAGTATGTCAATTTCTTAATGAAGCAAACTACACGATATACAGGTCTGCAGTGTCCATATCATTTTCTTTATTCAACGTGAGAACTCTTTTTTCCTTCGTTTTCTCATGAACCAAACAACTAAAACCACAACAGATTCTAATTTAAACACGGGGAAAAAAACAAACCAAAGCTGGAAGACTAATTGAACCACAAATACCCATAGAACTCCAAATCTGTAACGGGAATCAGAAAAGACTTACCCCATGTCATTCAATACAAGAAAGACCCACGAAAGCCTTGTCAGATCCACTTAGAAATTTCCCCGGGAAAATCAAAGCTCAAAGGGAAACCGATTCCAGTAAAGAAAACAAAAGAGAGCCCTCCTATGTGCCAAAAAAATAAACGGCATCAGGGAAGAAATTAGAACAAACACGAAAATAAGAGAAGAAGAATCATTTTTTTTTTATAAAAAAAAGGATCGTTTTCTTCAATCAATGGAAAGAAAAAGACCCGTGAGATTGCATTATTGAAGACTCACTATCTTTCTCTTTCCTGGAACCGAAAGCAGGGATGGCCTTTCGGATCGCTGCTTGCTTAACCTGTTCCTCTTCTACGGCAAGTTTTGGACGAAGGAATAAAGAGGGGAATAGGTGGAATTGAAGAATATTAGATGGTAGGGTGGAGATTAGGCTCCCCTGCAGTTTTCCACTGTCAAGTTGTTCCTTTTGGTTGCATTGATTTCCGCCACCTCAGCACTCCTGAAAGTCAAAGACAATCTACCACACAAGAGACATCCATTATCGTTAATTTTAGTTCCTGTCTTTTATTTTTTTATTTTTTTATTTTTGGCAACAAATCAATTTACTTTATTTTCAGATTTTGATTCTTGCCAATCCGATTAAAGGTGATCTTAATTTTTTTATGTAATATTCGAGTAAAAACATATTCTATAAATTGTAATATTCCCATACAAGAAAAATAATACACTTTCAAAATTATTTAACATTATTTTTTGAGAGAATACAAATCTTAAGAGCACTCACAATGATTTATCTATCTTATCCCTTAAAATACATCGTCAAAATCTATTTTTTCTATTTTACATACTGACTTTTACAATATATACATCAGTTTATCTATTTTTTCTTTATATCATTAAATATTATATTTTTTATTCTTTTTTATTCATTTCAATTAAAGTAAAAAGTAGATAAATAAATGAATAAAGAGTAAAAAGTATAAAGAAAAGTGAATTGAATATTTATATAAGTGTAAACAGTATTCTATAAATGTGGATGAAGTACTGTAGCAAACTCTATATTAAAAATAAAATACATAATCTATTGGATGGCTATTTTGAACCTTTTTTTCAAATTTTATAAAAATATGAATTTTACATAATCTATTGAGAGTGCTCTAACTTCATTAGGATGCATCTCACCAAGATCATGTAGCCTGTAGATTCATAAATTGCTTATCAATTGCAAAAACTCTTACTATAAATAAAAACATATTATTATATAATTATTTCTTTTTATTCTTGCAAATTTGTAACTATAAATCAACTTTTTTTTTCTCATCTTAAGATGCACTGAATTCATAGAAGAGAAATGATGTTTTCCTATAAAAGAAATTACGTTTACAGTCGGTACACTCATTTTCAAAACTTATATATATACACAGGACTTATATGAAAAATTAATTTTTTAATAATAGTCTTCATTATTTTTTAAAAGAAATTTGTCGTACTTGTACAATCTACTACTTATACAATTCATAACTATATCTAATATTATTCTAAATTACAATTTATTACTTTGAAAAATCACTAAATTCTTAATTGTCAAAATAAGATAAATGAGTTCTCATAAATGATATTTATAATTATAGAGTGCGCAAGTGCCGTGTACTCCTTTTAAAAAAAATGAATAATTTTACATATAACCGTGAAATGGGTAAACGCCATATAATTATTTTGAAAAAATGGGATTCACTATTAAAAAATTAATTATTTTATGTGACTTTTATATTTTACTTACTTTTTTTAAAATGATTACGCGATGGTTATATAATTAAAAATTATAAATATTTTTTTAATATAAAATTTGTATAAAAAATTATTTTTTAATAATGGATTCTTTTAAAAAAATACGCGACTTACCTGACTCATAATTATAGGTAGAATTCCTCACGCACGACCCAAATTCACTGCGAAAAATCTGTCCACAGCCTGAATAATAGAGCCCAATTGGTCCTCGGACCAATGATCAGCGTTAGTGTGCTACTATTTAGGGCCCCATACAAAAAATAAATAAATAAAATAAAATCTATTCATCAATTTCATACATTATACATCACCTTTAAAAAAAATAAAAAATTTGTTCTCTTATTATATGGATTAAATTATAAGGATTAAATGTGTGGTATACACCACAAAAAATAGATCTTTTATTAGTTTTATATTTTCTCAAATTAAAGTAAACGAGCAGTCAAATCTTTAAAAACACCAACTCTTTTGTGTTGAGAAGGTTCGACCTTTGTCCGCTTAAGGCATGTGATTGGGGATTGAGAAAGCAATGGAAAATGACGAAGATTAATTCAAATTGCTAGCATCCGTACCCAGAAAATTTTGTACCTTGTCGTCCCCCTGGGATGTGCGCTCTTCCCTTTCCGTTTAAACCAATGAATACCTTCTTTTGGCAGATAACAAACAAATACAATCTCAGTTGCAGGACCATTTTGCTTCCTTAATTTTATTTTTTATTTTTATTTTTCGAGTGGGAAAATAACTTGTTGGGATTCTTGATGCTTGTGTCTGTCCAGATGCTTGATGGAATACAAAGCCTCCATCGGTCAATCAAAGTTGTTTGCTTGTAGATGTAAAAATGCCCAGGCCAAAAGCAAGCATCCTGATTGGTGATTTGGTATTGTTTGGCCACTTGAAATTTTCATCTTAAACTCAAAATTCTCATCTCATCATTATAATTTTTCCAAATCTCAATACAAAATATAATAAATAATTTAACTATTTCTTAACTCTTTCAAATTTCAAAATAATAATAATATTAAAATATAATATTTTAATATTTTATTTCAAAACTCAAAATTTTTATCTGAGAATTTTTAGTGGCCAAGCAGAACCAAACATCCGAGAATTTTTGGTGGCCAAGCAGAACCAAAATTTCAAAACTCAAAATTTTTATCTGAGAATTTTTGGGGTTTTGTCCCTCTCTTTTCCAGTAGTGCCTTGTTTTATTGCTTTTGGTTGAGAAACACTGCAAACATATCACATAGCATTTTCTACTTTATTCAACTCTACATCTTGAGAGATCCTTGTTCTGGGTTTCAACTTTTTATCTTCGAATCCTTGACCATCAAAGATCACAAAGACAATCCTGAGCAGGAAAAGGGCTTTTCAGATTCTTGTCAAAGGCAAAAACAGAAAATCAAGGCATGCATAATGCATAAGTGCAATGAGCACCAATCTGCAATGTAAGAGTCAAAAGAAAAGACTCTTAAAGATCACCAAGATGTATCGCTTGCAGCTCCATATTGTCTGCCACTCTGCAATTTGCACCACTGGATGTGAAGTCTCAACCATTTCATTAAATAAAACTGAAAACTGCAACCCCATTTTCACTATATCTACCACCACCTACCAAGATAAAGCCCCAAAAAAAAAAAAGAGAAAAAAATTGAACAAAGTAATAAAAATAGAGAGATGTTATTATTTGTTAACAGTTGGTTTGGTCAATTTTGTTGGGCTGGTTGAAATCTTAGCTCACAGACAACTGTCTCTGACTCAATAATTGAAGGGGGGCTGAAATGCTCAACACCTCTTTGTTCTGTGGTTCCAAAGAAAGGTCACTCTCAAAACTCACATGAATTCGGCATTTGCAATTAATTCAAACTTGACTTCACTCCTGTGATGGTTTGGGTCTTTCAATCAACTCAGCTGCTGCAGTTCTAACAAGCCATTGGTCTTTAACTCGGTTCTAATTATCCACTCCAAAAGCAACTGTCTTTCACAACCCATCCCGCCACAAAAGCCTGTCCGTATCTTGGGTGAATCCTGAATGTTCTGTTTTTAAAGAAAACTACAAATCCCAACTTGATGAGTAATTGAATATTAGCAAATAGATGGATAATCATCAAACAAATTAGTTAGCTAATATACAGTACATACGAACGAGCATGAGTCTGGTCCACCCAATGCTCTTTTTTTTTTTTCTTTTTTTAAAGATGGAAGTATGATATGGCTGAAGATTATTATGTTAATCAAGGATCCTTTCAATCCAGATTGATCATTCTATAACGAAATATGAATCGAGGTGTTGAAATCCCTTCTCTTTTTTTTCTTTTCTTTTTTTAAAGATGTAAGTATGATATGGCTGAAGATTATATGACAATGATTATTATGTTAATCAAGGATCCTTTCAATCCAGATTGATCATTCTATAACGAAATATGAATCGAGGTGTTGAAATCGAGGTGAAGCCGTGAAGGGATCTTTGACTCGGGTTCCTTTTTTGGGGGAAGCTTCAGAAACTATTTCAAAGAATTTGATTTTTTCTTTTCTGGAATAATCCAAAAGGTTTTCAGAAAATGGCCCCCCTTTAATAAATTATTGATTTATTATTACTAAAAATATTTTACCAATTATTTTCCACCACAATTCAAGCAAATATTGGAATGAAACTGACCATTAAATTCCATTATTGAAATTATATAGAATGAATATAAATTTGGATGGAAACAAAACTCTACCCAATATTTGTCTCTTTTTTTTGTTTTTAATGTAAAAACGATGAGTTGGACAAAGCCCAAGTATTTACAAACCACAAGAAAAGCAAGATTTTTATTCTCGTGAGAGCCATACCAGAAAATCCCAAGAAGTTTACAACTCATCAATATGAACACTGCATTCTTTGCACACGGTCTTTGAGAATTCCATTGTACAAAGCAATCCGATTCTCTGGCATTCCACGAACTCCCCGGATTTCGTTTCTGCACATTTCAACTTTGCTCGGCTTCGTTTGCTCCTTCCTGTATTTGTCGCCATTCCCACTTGGGTCCTTCACATCCTCTGCAAATTGTACTTTCTTCTTCTTTCTCCCCTTTTTCTTTTCCTCTACAATAATGAAGAGAAAACACACAAACCATTTTTAACCGGAATTATCGGACGTGTTCGGTGGCTGCGCAAAACAAACATCCGAAAAAGGGCAAAAAAAAAAAAAGACATATAAAAAGGGCAAAAATACAAGGGACCCACGTACCTGAATATAAGCAAGAACGTAGAATTTGCTTTTCCGGGTGCTGGGGATCCTGATTTTCCGAAATCTGGGTTGGTGGGAAAGACTTCTGCCTACAATAAGCAAGAAACAGAGCTGTGCTAGAGATAACCATGGCGGTGGCCAAGACCAAACCTTGTGATATGGAAGACATAGCGAAACAAAACCTCAAAAGAAGAAGAGGAAAGAAATATATTTTCTGTAACAAGAGATGCGTACAGAGAGAAGAGCTATACAGAGAAATAGAACGTCGTGTTTGATACTTTAATCAGAAATGGGAAAGCTTAGGAGACGCTCAGAAAATGGGAGGAGGGCATTATAATGTGAAAAGAAATGAAGGAGAAGTTGGGGCGTGGGAGCTGTTAAAGAAATTTAGAAATAGACGTGAGCATCTAGATTTCTCGGGTGCCCTTTTTGGCATCGGGAGAGAAGGAAAAGGAAGAGGTGAACGTTCGGTGTATTTGTGTGGTGGCAGTGCTGGGAAAATCCGAGTCTCTCGGGTGAGGTCGGCAGTCAACTTGAGTAGGGGGTGGGGGCCTAGAAGTTGTGATTAATGAGCTCGGGTAAGGTCTAGGAACGGGCGCAACTACTTCTAATTAATCAGCCCTCTGCCACTTGTCACTCTTAATTCAACCAATAACTGATTTTGACTCATATTTTCCAATAATATCCCATTATTTGCAGGTTGAACTCATTGAAGAACCTAATTTTAATTATTTTTTAATTAAATCCCTTTATTTTTCTCCTTTTTTTTTGGGTACACGTACACGGAGGTGCAAATCTGATTGGTCAATGAAAGCCCCAAAAAGCCCACTTCACAGCTGATAGAATCTTGTGACAACAGCAATCTAATCACACGTGGAAGCTTCGTAGGTTAGAAGCGCCTACTTTGATCCACGTGTCCAACAGAACCAACGAATACGGACGATGTGGACAGGGTAGGCCTGCGTCACGTTGCTGTTGGAATAGCGTATACGATATTAAGGAAGACCACGCCGCATAATTTACCCGACGGCTAGAAAAAGATTTATCAATCTCATAGTTACATCCGTTTGCTATCCACCGCATTCAATTTTTTTTTTTATATGTTATTATGTAAGATATAAGAAAAAGTTTCTTCTGTTATCTATTTTCTTATCATATTTTCAATGTAATAATATAATATTAAATGACAAATTTATAAATAAAATAAAATAAATAATTTTAAATTAACTAATACCACATTATAGAATGATAAAAATTATAATAATGAGTAGTATTATTCAAGATATAATATATTTATTATTTTTTAATTATAAAGAATCATTTGATAAAAATTAATCTAATAATAATAAATATGTCAAATCTTACGTAATATTTTGTTTTTGGTAAAATTGTAGTAAAATCAAACACCCATTTTTATGCGGAAATAATAGATAGAATTTGTTTTCGAAATATAACAAATAGGGGAAATGAACTCATGAGCCAAGCAAACGATACTCGTCACTCCTCAGCATCAAACTCACACACCATTACCACATCTTTCTATAGGTTCAGCCATAAACAATACAACTGCGTACAAACAGTGATTAATAGTTAATACCACTAAGTGGTAAGGATTGGAGGCATGTAGTCAGACTTGGCACCCAGAACACGAGCCTTAGTGTCAGGAAAGAACTCGAATCCAGGTAGCTCTGTGACTTCTCCTTCGGAAGCAATCCCGATGGGGTAACGTAGCAGGTGACCGGGCAGATCATGTTCAACTGTCTCACTTGAATATTGATCCCAATATTTGTCAGCAATCTGGTTCACTTTCTTGATGCACTCCTCGTTTTCTGGATTAAGGAAAGCATCGTCAAGCATGCCAAGGTGCTCATACCACAGTGCCATGCGGAAACCATGGATCTGGCCGCGTGCTGGCTGCCTATTTGCCAGATGATATGGTTGGTACGCTCCCATTGCTATCTCAGAGTCCCTAGAACCGTCCATCGATCTCTGGTTTATGTTGGCAGATCCAACTATTATATATTCATCGTCAACTGCAAAAGATTCATGGGTTATCTCAATGATTTGGTATGAACTATTTACATCTAAGTTGAATAAATCAATCCTATTGAGATTGAATGAAATTCGAAGTTGTTGGCATAGATGTCTTACCAATCAACATCTTGGCATGTACATAGATCATGAAGCGCCTGGCCTCCTGGGCTCTGATATAATCTGTATCAGGTTCTGGTTTTTCTGAAGGCTCATATTCTCCATGCTTCTTTACCTCCCGATTTCCAAGGCAGAAAAATGTTAAATAGTTCCGAGGATCCTCCTCAATACCCTTGGCTTTGAGAGCCTGAATGACATCTTTATACATCATCTCCATTGTCCTTTTCTGCCAATCTAATATTGCTTGAACTGATCCACTCTCCGGCATACCCTCCGGCCACATTGGGACAACAATATAGACTGTGAACCTCTCCCCTGCTTCAATCTTACTAACAATCTTGAGCGAGAGCTCCTTTGGAATCAGATGCAGAGCACCGATATCCTCAGGCTTAATACCATCAGCACTCCAGGCAAAGGAACTTCCGAGGAAATACTGATTTTCAATATAAATGAATTTCTTTGCACGTCGAATGGCATTAATATAAGCATCCTGAATGCTTCGATCAATGATATTATCCTTCCCACTAACTAGCCCAGCTCTGGCTGCTTCTTCAGGAGTCTCTGGGAAGCCAAAAGCAGCCCCACCATCAATGGATCTAAACAATTGCACATTCCAAGTCTCATGGTCGTCTGGGAACGTAACCGGAGATGGGGTAATAAGAATACCATCAAGATCTCTGAGCTGAACAAGTAAATCTTTACCACCCTGCTTTCTCCACCTCTGCTCAAAATTATATAGGACATCCCAAGCAATGGGTCCTTCAAGTCGGGAGTGTATATCGTGCCATGGTTCCCTTGGGCCACCTTTTTTGATTGAAGCACCTTCAAAATTTGGCTGATGAAAATCATCATGATGTGCTGTGTCCAAAGTCCTGAAAAGTGAATGAAAGGCAGTGTCATATCTCCCATCACAAAGATCAATACCCCCAACAAAGCTCACAATTCTCCTCTTCTGTGATCCTCCAGAAGGCATCTCACTGTCCACCACCACAATCTTCTGGTGATGAGTGAACATGGTAGAGATCTCTAAATCCTGAATAATGCTTCCACCATCATCAGGATTCCGGGGACACAAGACACAGTGCACCTCAGTATCATGGAAGTAATGTTCAGTTTCTTCATCGTGCGTGGCCATCAATCCATCCTTTTTCAGTAAACCAACAGAAGTCCTGTCATCCCAAACAAGCATAAGAACCCTAACACCTTCATTTGCCTTTTTCTTGAGCAGCTCACCAAGCATGATGTCACCTCCAGGCTTTGGCCTTCTCGAGTCCCTTACCAGGGAGATTTCAGTATAAACAGACCATCCAGTAATGTAGATCAGGTGTTTTGCATTAGTAATGGCATCAAAAACATCTTCCCAACATCTATGGGGCTCATAAAATGTGCCTCCAGCAAGAGGGATTTTAGGAACAAATTTATCTGGTACGTGAGCATCTTGGTACAGAGAAACCCTACAGCCTTGTCTCTGCGTGAAGAACGTGTATGGCACCCCAGGAAATTTAGGACTTCTGATACCCCGAGACCAATTACGGTCTTTTGTGACATCAAAATATTGTAGCTTCACATGGATCTTAGAACTTCCACGTACAGGTTTTTTGTCCTCATCCAAGATTTCAACCCATTTATCCACTTCTTCTCCATCCAATATTTCTTTAACAGGTACATATGCTCTTCCAATTAAGGTTGCTCCAATAGGATTATCATCTTTGACAGAGAATACGACATCTGAAGCCAAGTGGGCACAGTATATATGAAAAGACTCGTACCACCTGGGGTTCTTATGCTCCTTTTCTATTATTCTTGTCCTCCCAACTCTAGCTTTTCCTAGATCAATAGTTGCATAGAGTTTAGTAACTCCTTTGCCAAAACCAACCGCCTCTTCAAGGCCTTGTGAAATCTACAAAATATAATTTCACCAATGAAATACAAAAAGTAATGATAACGATACGAATGAAGTCATATATTATATTACGTACCGATGCGTAGGTAATTGGAATGAAATTTTATTCTCTCGAGGAAAACAACATTTAAATTGGGTGCGAAACCACCACTTATTCCAAAAAGATTAATTAATGGAAAGAGGTAGGTTTATTTATTTATCATATATCCTTTTAACACTCCCCTATGCTAAACTTTCCCTTAATAAGTGGGATCATCGTGTAGAATATTTGATTAATTTGATGATTAATTTGATGAAGTGTGGAGTCAAGATTCAGCAAGATTTAATTATTTATATTATGTCTTTTTCTAGTATTGTATCAAATGTGCATGGAAAGGATAATTGATAAAAGAAAGAACAAAAGCTTAAACAAATCTGGCTGCCATAAGAAAACTTGAAGGAAAAGGGGGAGGGGGGGGGGGGGGGGGGGGGGTGCAATTTTTGTAGTGAAATCGAAATGGGATTTATGACTCAGAAGTCAGAGCACAAGTTAAAACAGATGTAAATCCAAGTGTTTGCTACCTCAATAAGTGAATGAAAACCCAGTTATGATCACTTCAGAAGAAATACCAATCAAATAAGGGCGGCATTTCTTCCCAAAGTTGAAAGGGAAAATTAGCCTTTCATAAGCCGATGTCAATTATAGATGCACTTTGGGTAGGATCCCATCGATTGCATACCCACAACAAAATATGCGTTTTCCCAAAAATGAGAATCAAAATGATTACCAGACACTGCTTTTTATGGGCGAACAACATGCTTTCAAGATGGACATATTTTCCATGAGAAGGTAGTTCTAGAAGTCTTGAGTACTACAAAACTGCCCATCTACGCCGCAGAGTAACAGGATGGAGAAGACAAACGAAGAGCAAATGGAGGAATTTTACACTTGTTGGCTTATCTGCAATGTACAATGCCGAAATCCCCTGCTCCAGGCAGTAGCAGAAATAGCAACTGCCTTGTTTGTTTACACAAAACTAAAAATCTCATCTCATCTCATCTCAACTCATCATTACACTTTTTTCAAATCTCCATACAATTTTTTCAAATCTCTATACAAAATATAATAAACAATTTCACTTTTTCAAATACTAATACAAAATTAATATTACAAAATTATATTATAACAATATTTTATTCATTACTATTTAAAACATCTCATCTCATCTGTGTAACCAAACGGGATTAAAATGTTTGATTAACTCTGCAACCAGTTGTTAGTTCCAATTCCATTTATTTCGAAAAAGTAAATATTAATACTCCCTGTGTCCTATAAATGGCGTTTTCGTCGTCTGCTTTAAGCTAGGATACAGTTTACACAAATGAAAGCATTTATCTGGTAGCATCCCATATTATCCTCAAGTTTGAATATTTTTTTTTCACATTTGAGCTAGTATTTATTTATTTTTTTTAAACAAAACTGTGGTGGAATTTATCACATTCCTTTCTACTGCAAAAATTATTTTTTAAATTTTTATTTCTTGAAATCCTTCAACATCATTAACAAAAATCAACTCACAAATATCATGATTGTCGTTGGCCACCACTGTTTAGCATCTGGTAAATATCCTGATAATAGTAAGGAAAAATCTAGTTACAAGTATAACTGCGTATTAATATGTACATCAATTTAATGTAATTGATTAAAAAGTAGATTTTATTGAAAATAATATTAATTTAAATTTTGAATATGAAAAAATTAGTATTGATATGTAGATTAGTACACAACTTTACTTATATGTAACAAAATTCAGCAAGAAAATCCCAAGAAATGCGAAACACATTATGGTAGGGATAATCAAGATTATAACTTTTTTCCCAAAAAAGAAATCCACTCATCGCGTTAGTTTTCATAATTCAAATGAACAGCCCCATTTATGTATTCTAGTAAAAATTAGCAACCCGCAACTTGATGAACACACCCGCGCACACGTATATGTAACACTAAACCCCGATTTGAGTATAAAAATAAGTACAAAAGACAAAAACGAGACTCGTCGTGAGGAAGTTATGCTGTTAGATCGCCATGATTGACTCGGATCCAAGCTGATCGTGAGATATATTATATAAATTTTGTTATATACAAGTAAAGTCATATATTAATCTATGTATTAATAATGATTTCTTCATATTTAAAATTTAAATTATTATTATTTTTAATAAAATTTATTTTTTAAATAATTATATTAGATTAATACATATATTAATATATAATTACGATTGTAATTAGATTTTTCTATATTATATATTATATACAGATCTTGTATAGTAAAAAGTAACAGAAGGAATATTAAATATATATACCTTGCTGAAAATGTTCTTGCCACCGCCCGTGTGGATTTCGTCCACCTCAAAGATGGTAGCGTGCAGCGTCCCATGTAGCAGGATGTCCGCCATTTCTCACCTGCATATATGCGTGCACCAGAAATCAAAATCAAGAGAAAAATTACATAATCTCCAGTAATAGAAGATGAGCATATCAAGTATAAGCCTTGGAAATAGAAGGAAGTGATCATAGGATCAGAGTGCAGAGGACCTAAAAGCGTCGAACCCAAGAGGATATTTTAATCGGAGACTTATTGCAGTCGGAGATCGACGTACGGTAGATCAATCAAAGATAATGAATAGGATTATCTTACAACAACAACTATGAGTTTACAACTGAGAGGTAGAGAGAGTAACTAAGTTGGATTCGCGAACTCAGAGAGAGATCTGGAAACTGGAGAGAGCAAGAGAATGGTGAGGAGGTGACCGGCCTTTTGCTTCCCTGGCTAATATATACAGCACTAGAGCCAATGTGAAAAGGAGAAGAGAGAGAGAGATCCACGAAAGCAATGAAGAAGCTAGCTCCCCGGGGAGAACTGGTGAGTTGGATGGAGGGCAATTGAATAGAAAACTGGTAGGGCGGGCCCGGCGGACCTACCAAAAAATATAAATTATGAAGGGATATTCTTTTGTCTTTTAAACTCCTTTTATATTCATTTATTTCTTTACATGTTTTTCTTTTTTATTATTATATTTTTAATATTTGCTATGTTATATCAAATAATTGATTCACAAGTAAAAGATATTTTAATTATTTAATATCATATAATGAAATAATAATATAATGATAAATAAAAAGATAACAAGTAGCATCGTATGTTTTTAGATATTTTTTATAATGATTTCAAATCTAATATAAAAAAATCAAGAATCTATGGTCTAATGATATATAATTCAATTCTTTAAATCAAAAATCTAAATTCAAAACTCCTATCTTCTATGTGTGTGTATATATATATATATATTTGAAGACCTGTTTGATACTTAGGCCTAACTAGTTTCGATATCTAAACTCAAATTATCCCATCTCATTTTATTTTAGATAATTATTATAAAATTTAATTAAAATATAATAAATAATTTAATTTTTTAAAAATTTTTAAATAAAATTAATATTAAAAAATTATATTATAATAATATTTTATTTAATTTTTAGTAACATAATTGATCTAAACTGTTTAATCAAACTAGTGCTAGATGTTGGCAAACAATTGGTATTTAAACTTTTCATCCAGTGGTGGTTGATTTTGTCTCGTGATCGATCAAACACGTGCACTACAGCATAAAATAAATACTTTTATTGGATTAATTTATTATCGTAACAAATTATTTTCGACGGTGAAATTATGAGCATTTAGAAACATTAATTACGAAAGTTAATGGAGGGCCCCCCCTAACCATATAGTAAAATAATTAAGGTTATGACTAAGAAGGTTACTTCTTTTCCCATCATTAGTCTTATCATTTTGATATCCAGCATATATAATACACGCCTGGCATTTTGTGAAGCGCTGGTTCGTTGGCAGCTCACAGAGGAAAGGGATTTGTCATCCCCCCCACGCACACGGCACTACAGTTTCCACCCATTTACACACGCTTTCACCTCAAAAAGATATCTGTCCATCTTTAATGATTCTTAACTTGAATTTTTGTATGAAAAGTTGTGGTAGGAAATAGTCTCATAATGTTTATATGGTATGATAAATTTAGGCATGCACATCGACCCATCCACACCAGATTTGGGCCCAACTAGACTTATAGAGACTGATACATCTTAACTTGATACAATCCGTAAAATTCAGGTCGAGTAAGGTTGAACCCCCTCTTCTCCTCCTCTTTTGTTCTGCTATAGGTATTGGACCTTGAGCAACCAATTATGGGTCTCATGCCCTAGATTTAGCACACAAAACTAAAATCAAAATAAAAAGGTTATGCAATGATTAAAGGGCGGAGTGAAGATTCTTCATGCTGATAGCAATGCTGCATTACTTGAACAGCAAGCTCCTTCAAGAGCAAATCTACAAATTCATTTCCCTCTTCCTCTAATAATAGCAAGCTCAACCTGTTACTCGAGCAACACGATGTCGCATCACGATCTGCATAGCAACATGATTTTGGAGCACCGATGCTCCTCCATTGTTTCCATGCTGATCACAAGGCATCTCTGTTTCAATTTTACAAATGATGACGAAGAGCACTTTAATTTCTTAGTGTAGAGCTTCTTCCTCTTAGTGGTGGTTGCTAAGCTCACAACTGCCACCACCATGGCCAAAGATGCTTGAGCTATGGTCCTTACGCCCACTTGTGCCACCTCCATCACTACAATATTTGAGATTTATCTACACTTCCTCATCATCTCTATCACCCTATGTGGAATTTCTTTAAATTATTGTGTTTGGATCACGAGATGAGAATACAAATAAGTTTTGGAACTCTTGTGCAATGCTATGCACTAATGAGAGGTTAGGGTTTGAGACAAATGGAGAATGGCTCTCAGCATTGAGTGGTTTGTTATTTTTCTTTAAATCATCGTTTTTGACCAATATTAGGCTTAATAAAACCGGTAATGGATTTGACCTATTGAACCTGATTTTAGTTAGGTGGCCCAAGTCAGATCTTTCAAATTGGTTGGGCCAAGCCCTTTTATGTACAGGCCTAGTATGGTTTAATTTATAAGCAAAAATTAATTTTATTAGTTGAATTTTATCATATAAACAAGGTAGACAGTATACATAGATGAAATTATAATTATAAATTTAGAAGAGTGGGATAATTTTAGGTCTGAAATAAATAGTTAAATTGATATTTTTAGGAATGCCTTTAATGCAAAGTTATAAATGATATTATAACTTATAGAAATCATTTATCCAGGATTAGCATGTAGTGCGATTGTTACTAAAATAGCGAGGGGAGGATTTGCGTGGTTGCCGACAAAAGGATCCAACGGCTAACATCACGAAAGAAATCGCCGTCAAGGCCGTTGAAAGTTGGAGGTGATGTAAAAGGTATAGGATAAGGATGACCCAAGTTTTAAAAACAATATCGTGTGTGATACGTTGCCAGATGTCTACTCGCCACGTTACCTACCCGATTCTGTCTAGATAAAATAAGCAATAAACAAAAGAAAAAAAAAAAAAAAACAGATTTATGGACGGCCTGACTCGTTATTTTATGGCTGTTTGGGATTAAAATTCTATTCCCATCTCTTTTTTTCTATTTTTTAAATATATTTTAAAATTAATTATTATAATTTTTTAAAATTAATCCTACAATTTTTATAAATTTTTAAATAAAAAATAATTCAATTTTTTTAAATCTTAAAATAAAAATAATATTAAAATTTTATATTTTAATAATATATTTTATTTTATTTTTTCTTTTATATTTTTTAAAATCTTATAAAATATTAACTTAAATTATCTCATTATTATTTATAAATTATTTTATTACTATTTATAAAATACTCGTTTCTCCTCACTTGACTAATATGTCCTTATCTCTTAATCAATACTAGTAATAAAAATAATAAACTTGATTGAATCAATGTGACAGTGATTGAAAGCAATTGAATACAAGCATTAATCCTAAGAAAGTGTTTATACTATTAACATAATTATTTTCTTAAGAAAGAAAAACACAAAGAACTCGATTTTGACTCTTTTTGTTCCGTATTTTGGGTTGTCGCAATTTTCGTAAAATCAATAATATTAGTTGAAATAATGATACACATCATACAGCATTTTTTTTACGCGTTTATACGTTATTTTATAAAAAACGTCGCTTATTTAAAATGTGATTATATAAAAGATGGTCGGTATCTTTATTATTTTTCATTATAATTGTGCTATTCCAAACCTTCGATTTGGCACACATTTAGGTTTAGTTTAGTCATTTGAGAATTTTGAATTTTAAGATAAAATATTAAAATATTATATTTTAATATTATTAGTGTTTTAAGATTTGAAAAAGTTAAGAAAAAATTAAATTATTTATTATATTTTGTATGAAAATTTAAAAAAGTTATAATAATAAGATGAAAATTTTTAATAGTCAAACCAAACCTTACACATTGCGGATGTGATAGCTGGATTAACGATTTGCCACATCAGCTAAAAACTAATATGTTAGGCATCGTTTGGATATGTAGATAATATCATACATTTTAAATGGTAATGTGATATTTGACTTAAAATGGGACGAGATAATTTGTAAAAAAATATATGTATTTAAATAATGAGATGAGAAGAAATTGCTTTAAGTATTTGAGATTTGATAAAAGGTGGGCCCTACCAATGATCGAAAATCATTTAAGTATAGTTCAGATAATAAGATGAGATGAGATGATTTTAGATAAAAATTGAATAAAATATTATTTTTTAATATTATTATTGTTTTAATATTTGAAAAAATTGAATTATTTATTATATTTTGTATAAAAATTTAAAAAAATTATAATGATGAGATAAGATAAAATACTTTTTATATCTAAACAAAGCCTTAATTATTATTTGGTAATAATTATGAATATATTAAAAAAATTAATATTTATTATTATTTAAAAAATATTAATAAACATATTTAAGTTATTGTCAAATATATATTTGTTGTGGATCGTACCATTTTTTGTTGTTGGTCAAAAATTCTAAATGTGAGGGAAAGTAAAGGAGGACTGTTCACTGCCATACTTTTTCATTATTCAATGTCAGTGTTTTTTACTACTCATTGTCAATGTTTTTCAATGTTTATTGCAATTGTCGAAAAACTTTTAAGACGAGATACAAACTTAAGGATGGCCATTTGGATACATAGATGAAATGAGCTGTATAATTCAAATAAGATAGTTTGTATCTCATATGTGTATTCAAACTGGACATTATTGTCAGGACTTAGGGCTTGTCAAGATACTTAGAGTGTCTGACTTATGTAAATAGTAATAAAATGAATAAAATGATTTGAGTTAAGACGTTTGATTAGATCTTGCAAAATTAGAGATAAAAAATTGAATAAAAATATTACAAATTTAAAAAATTCTGTTAATATAAATTTTGAATATTATTTTTATTTTGAAGTTTAAAAAAGTTGTATTGATTTTTATATTTTATTTTGAAGTTTGTAAAAGTTTGATTGGTTTTTGTATTTTGACAATAATTAGATAATAATTATATGAAAAAAATTAAATATTTAAAATTAAAAAATATTTTATGTTTGATGGTGTTTGAAATTAAAATTATAAAAAATTTAGATAATCTCATGCGTCATCTATCCAAACTTCCCCTCACGTGATTTGGCTGCTAATAATCTAAGATTTTACAATTATCGTGGGCTATGAATAAGATGACCTGATGCGTGAACTGGTTCTCCTAGGCCACTAAAAATTATTAGATAAGAATTTTGAGTTTTAAGATTATATTTTAATATTATTATTATTTTAAAATTTGAAAAAGGTGAATAGTTTATTATATTTATAGGAAAATTTAAAAAAGTTATAATGATGAGATAAAAATTTTGTATTCGAGATGAGAAATTTTAGTGACCAAACCGTACCTAATAGCTCATAAAGGGTTCGAGTGCATCCAAGGACTTGGGCCAAGCCCATCCTGAGATAATTATTGATAGAGCTTACAGTAAACAATGGCCCATGATTCTTTGCGTTTGTACTCCTCCGTCGACGTCTCTCCCAACTTGAACCGTTCTTTCACCAATATTGCAGGATATACGAGAAATTCGCGTTTGTATTTTATAGTTGAATTAAAAAGTATACAAAAAGTAAAGGTAAAAAGAATGTGATATTTTGTGTGCAAGCTGCAAAGGCAAATAAGAGGGAAAGAAAGGTCAATTTCGTCAAATTTGCCAATCCGTATAGCCTATATCTTCTCCACTCTTATCCAACCTAGTCTTCTCTCCGTCTCTCCAAACCCTAGATCCTGGGTCCCTCCCCTCCTCTTTCTCGGGAATTTTCATTGTTTTTTGTTGTTTAATTTTACAGACGCTTCAGCCACTCTCGGTGTCGGAAACCATAATACTCTCTCTCCCTCTCTTCGATAGAGCTAAAGGTTAGCAAAGACAAACTATCAAATCTTCCTCCAGTTCTGATTTTCTATTCCTGTTAATCTTTTGATATTTCTCCCAAAAAAAGAAGGAAGGAACACTAGCCTAATTTTCTATATATTCGATTCGTCTTTTTTCCCCTTTTTGTGTATAGAGGAAGATGGGTGAAGTCAAGGACAACGACTACGAAGAAGAGCTCGTCGACTTCGAAGATGATGACCCTAAGGCCCCCGACTCCGCCTCAGCTAGACCCGCAGCTGATACCGTCAAGAAGTCAGTCTCTCTCTCTATCTCTAGTGATATTCAATTTCCGATTTATGATTTGTTTTCTGTGTTTGTAAAGACTTGACTAGTAATAGATTGGAAAAGTTGGTTTCATCTCTTATTGAGGAAAGCTGTGCCTTCTTATATTCGTAACATTTGTGAAGATTAGTCAAATCAGCTACAGTTATTTATCAAACTAATGAAGCGGATTATAACATACCTCCAGATAAGGATAAGGCCAAGGCTAAGAAGCATGGTGATAAAGATGAAAACAATTCAAAGGAACAAATTGACAGTGATCTGATGGGTTATTACTTGATAGAATGAAATAGAATTTCTGCAGTTTGTGTTTTTTTAGAATTCTTTTCCATTTCAAAGTTGAAAAACCCCACCGGACTTGATCATGTAATGGAGTAAGCCTTAGCAAGTGTGGCCGTTTTGATTTCGGAATCTCCCATTTAATGAAAAGTGAAAAACCAAATAGTGAGGGCCTGTGCTCTGTAGTCTGTTTTAAGGTAGGACGGGATAGAGATTTTTTGGTCTGGTCAGGCTATGTCGTCATACTTACCCAAAACATGCTTTAAGAAGTTTTGGACTCTTAGCTGATGTGCTGATTTTAAACATTTATTTATTGTTGTCTGGCGATTAGGTTTACAGGACCATCTGGCTGTTGCAGCTGTTCTTTTATTAAAAATAGTATATATATTAATTTTATTTGGTTAGTTTCATGTGCATGTTGTTTAAGTACTCGAATCTGTGATTTTATTATGTTGGACAGTCCAATTTGGTGTGAAAACCTCCACATACATAATTTATTTTCAGAAAAATATCTTATTTCTAGGCTTTTTTTTTTTATCTAAATTTTTTGGACTAAGGTGTCAGCTTCAATTTTCTCATCTGCTGGATATACTTTTCTTTTTCTGGTGTAGGGGCTATGTTGGGATTCACAGTTCGGGATTTAGAGACTTCCTGTTGAAACCAGAGCTTCTTCGAGCCATTGTGGATTCGGGATTTGAACATCCATCAGAAGGCAAGTTCTAACCAATTTTTTCGTTATATCTCTCTCAGTGGGTAACAATATGCTAGCTGAATTGTTGAAATTTGGAAGTTCCAACTTTTTTTTTCCAGGAGAAATGGGATGCTTGTTGATTTTAAAATCTCATAAATTTTCTTCAAATTTGGCTTTGCTTTTCTAGTCTTGCACTCATGTTATGTTTCATTTTGTTGGCTTCTTGCCTCCTTTTCTTTTAGTTTGGAAAAATCGTCTTGGTTTAAGTTTGCTGTTTCTTTCCACTGTGACTGATTTGGGTACTTATTCTAGTTTTGGCCTATCTTATCAAAAAAAAAAAAAAAGGCCTATCTTGATCAAATTTCTCTTCATGGAGTTTTTCTTTTGGATATACTTTTGAAATAACCAAACAGTTATTATTCAAGTACCATGCATTCTATTCTTTCCAGATGTGTCTTGGGCCTTCCCTGGGTAGTGACGTAATTTTTTTGTGATATTTCATCTTTGTGATGGCATTTGGCTTGCTATTTCGTTGATATTGCTGATTTGGACTTGGTCATATGACTCAAGAATTGACATGTTTTGGTTGCTTACATGCTTGCCGCATCCTGTCCAATCTTGCATATTATTTGTGCTGGCCTGTCTTTGATATTTTTTCTTCTACTCTATATCTTTTGCAGGTAATTACTACTGCCATATTCATGATTTGGGCCAGAAAACTGGTTTGATAAACCTTTCCATTAAAAGGACCTGGATGGTCATTTATACTTAACTGAGGATTCGTCTGCTGCAATTTTGTTTGGTTCTTCAATAGTGCAACATGAGTGCATCCCTCAAGCTATCCTAGGAATGGATGTCATCTGTCAAGCAAAATCTGGTATGGGGAAAACTGCTGTCTTTGTTCTATCAGCTCTTCAGCAGATTGAACCTGTTGCTGGTCAAGTGGCTGCTCTTGTTCTTTGCCACACAAGAGAACTAGCTTACCAGGTTGGTCCAATGTTTGTTATAGTTGATTAATTCCCTGTGGTGGTGCTATAGTCTCCAAAAATGATAATTTGCACTTGTATGTGTCTCAATGTTGAAATTTTTGGTCGGATTTTCCATGTGTATTTGCATTTCCTAAAAACATTGTAAGTTTGATATTTTACAGAATTTTACTTATAAAAAAATTCTGTTAACATTCTTATTTTGTTCTTTTAACTTCTACAGATTTGTCATGAATTCGAGAGGTTCAGTACATATTTACCTGACATCAGGGTTGCTGTTTTCTATGGTGGTGTCAATATCAAGATTCACAAGGATATTCTTAAAAATGAATGTCCCCATGTTGTTGTTGGAACACCCGGACGAATATTGGCTCTAGCAAGGGATAAAGATCTTGGATTAAAGAATGTGAGGCATTTTATTCTTGATGAGTGTGACAAAATGCTAGAATCACTTGGTATGACCATCTTCTTAATCTTCTTCATCCTTTACCTTGTTTATGTATTCCTAAATCTGAATTTTGCAATTATCTTGTTTCATTTACTGCATTCTTATGAAGTTAACTGGATATTTTCTTATGTTTGTTATTTTGTTCTCCTTGTGTTTGTTTCTTTCATAGACATGAGGAGAGATGTGCAGGAAATCTTCAAGATGACTCCTCATGACAAGCAAGTGATGATGTTTTCAGCAACCCTAAGTAAAGAGATCCGTCCTGTTTGCAAAAAATTTATGCAAGAGGTAGTGTTATGCCACTTTTTCTTGGTTGCAATGAGAATGCACATTTTTTATATGATTGTTTTCAATGTCATTGCTTTGCTCGTTTTATATCAGTTGTGCACTTGTGGCGTAGCAACCAATTTGCCTTGCTACTGGCAAGGCAGTCAAGGCTGGAACTTGTAGTACTCGCAATCAGTTTAAAAATTTGTTTTTCCTAGTTTGCACTTTTTTCTTTGGGTGTGACCCAATCCTTGAAATTTTGGCCATGTATTTTAGTGATGGTGTTCGTGGGGCCCAAGTGAGGATATTGGTTCATTCTAATATTACTGGGTGGTAGTTGGACGTTGCTGGTATTTCAGGCATGCAGAATTCAATATATATCAGGGTCCAGGACGATTGATTTCTCGGGTGGTTGCTATTCCTTTATTTTAAATGTTTCACCTCCCAACTCCATCGGTGTTGAGTTCTGCTTTCGGGAGAATTGGTATATTGACACAAATTAAATGGATGTCATTTTCAGCCAATGGAAATTTATGTTGATGATGAGACAAAGTTGACTCTTCATGGTCTTGTACAGGTATCTTTAAAACATCGTTGCAATCTTTCTTTTTGCCAGTTGACTTTTCGTTGCTTGTTCAAATAATGCCTACCTTGATTTCATCTCAATCTCCATGCAGCACTACATTTTATTGAAAGAGGCAGAGAAAAACCGCAAATTGAATGATCTTCTTGATGCATTGGACTTCAATCAAGTTGTTATTTTTGTCAAAAGTGTTCACAGAGCAGCTGAGCTGAACAAGTTACTTGAGGAGTGTAACTTCCCCTCTATTTGCATCCATTCAGGAATGGCTCAGGAGGAAAGGTATGTATTCTGTTACTTGTATTCACGTGGCATGTAATTTATATGCTAAGTTATGCTCACTAGCTAGTCACAATTTTTTCAATGCTGGGAATGTTGCTTGTGTTTATTTAATATTGGGTAGAAGCTTCTGTATCTTCAGGTGGGGAGGCTGATTTTGGTTTTGCTTTATTACTGGGATGTGGGAGTCTTGAAAATGGTTGCATGGCACCATATTCTTGAACTTTGTGAGATCTATTTGGACTTAAGGTGTAAAATTAACAATACAAGTAGGGAAGAAAGTCTGCAACCTAGTGATGACAGCACAGGGCAGGGATAATATGGAAGTATTTTGATAATATTTAGTACTAAATTGGCTCAATCAACAGATGGGGATGAAATTTAACCCTGACGTATATAAGGGACCAAAATGGTATTTTAGCCCTTTTTTGTAGAGATGTGGTAATGATCCATGCCAAGCTTTGGATTACCAATCTGGTATTTGGGATCTGGGGCCAACAAGTGGATTGGTTGAGGGCTGTTGCAGTGGGCAATGGGCGATCTGGACAAGGGATTTATGTTTGGGTGGGTTAGAGATGTGAGGAAGAGATATGCCTGTTCTGGTGGCTGGGTGATACTTACTTGGAGGGTGTTGATCAAATCTGTATTGGTCAGTTTTTTGACACCCACTACCGAGTACCAATCTGATGATGTGAGCTTTCCCTGTCCCATCTAATGTAATACTCTATAAATGCTTCCTTGCCATATGTTTTAGTTTCTTTTGTAAGTAGAGTGTTTAATGATCGGGTGTTTTGCCTCGAGAATTTAGATTTCATATGAATATAGCTAGAAATGGATAATGAAAGTTGCAAACTTTTTGCTTATTAATAGAGTGACTAGTTTTCTTGGTGGTTGAGAGAAATGATCTTACAGGGATATTGGAATAGACTCTCTTATCTTTTTGCTTAATGGAGTGGGTAGTTTAGTTGGTGGTTACTCATCAAAATAGTTTAGTTGGTGGCTGATTCTGTATTGGTTTTCTTCAGGTTGAAACGTTACAAGAATTTCAAGGAGGGGCAATCAAGAATTCTTGTGGCAACAGACTTAGTAGGAAGGGGGATTGATATAGAGCGTGTTAACATTGTTATCAACTATGATATGCCAGATTCAGCTGATACATACCTGCACAGGGTACTTATTTTATTAAAGACCTCAAATGATCTGTAAATGGTTTGTAATTATTCACTAGTTTTTACTGAATTTGCTTCTTTGTCGCCTGGGGTTGACATAACTCCTCAGGTGGGCAGGGCTGGCAGGTTTGGGACCAAGGGGCTTGCAATCACATTTGTCTCATCTGCAGGTGACTCAGATGTTCTTAATCAGGTAATTTAGACGTTTCAAATTAATGCGCTCATAATTTATCCTTCATGTTGTTATTCCCTTAGATCCCATTATCTACTTACAAAAAAAGATTTACCCTTCATGTTGTTTATTATGCTTACCTATTAATATCATACTTCACATTGTTGTTTTTCAGGTACAGTCGAGGTTTGAGGTGGACATAAAGGAGCTTCCCGAGCAAATTGATACTTCAACTTACAGTAAGATAACCTCTTTTGATAATGTTGGTTTAGGTTCTGACCAAAAAGATTGTTAAAATAGCTTTTTATTAATTATAACAAGTAATTATGTCTATCTTGCGAGTTGGGGATTGGATTATATTCAAAGGACCCTGTAATTGCTAATTTGATTCCTTATGTTTGGGTTTCTGAAATTTATACCCATCTCGTTTTGTATGCAGTGCCATCATGAGGGATTGGTTTATGTTGGAAGAACAAACCTGTATGCAATAGTGTTCCCGATGATGGATGTCAGCTGGCAGTTGTGTGTTAGTGACCGTACTGTTGTTTTTAATGTAGAATATTGAGATCATTCGGCGAAGGATTAGAAGAATTATTCAGATATTGTACTCCCCGTGTTTTGACGCTTGTAATTCTGGGCCAATGCTTAAAATAGGACTTTATGCTATCGGCTCTAATTTTATTAGATGTTTACTTAATCTTAAACTAATTTATTAGATGTTGGATTTTATTTATTTTTTGGTTGTTTCTGTTTAAGTTATTTTTCTCCACCCCCGTGTTTGGTATTTACATTGCCTTTACTGTACAATTGTGTTTTTGTTCAGCAGTCAGTATTATTTGTGTATATAGACATATTATACACAGCATCTATGTGCAGCACACGCTAAAACATCAATTATAATAATGACAAATGAAGTTGCCCACGGTTTCTATTAAATCCTCATTATTGGTTTTAAGAAATTAAATCTTGACCTTATTATCTTCAGGGTTCATACCCTACTTGATCTTCATTTCTGACCCCAATAACGTTTGAAATCTTAATGATAGAATAAATTATGATTTTCTTTCTACCTTATGGTTGGATGACTGATGACTAATTTCATCATTTGCTTATTGTATTTGCTAAACTGGTGATAATTTCAGGGAGAAAAGTGACTTTGTGGAGTAGTAGTTGGCACTTACGTTCTGGGCCCCTTCCTGGCTGCTGCATCACTCCCAATAAAAGTTTTTAAGACGATCTTGATCTGAGTGATCATATATCCAAAAATAGAAGTGTTACATGCAGTCGGGGAGATGCAAACGGTGGTACGGAATCATTAAAAAAAAGTTATAAAAATAATTTTTTATTCACGTGGGTCTCATATTAATTCACTTTTTTCAAAGCGACTGCACGTCACTTGCATAACCACAACTGCAAATATCATTTCTCATCCAAAAAACTGCATTTGACATCTTTGATGCCCATGGAACTTGGAAGTAGCCATATTTTCTGTTCTTGCTTTAAATTACTCGAAAAAGATATTTGTAATTATACAGTATTCGCATATTTGTTTTAAAAAAATATAAGTAAATATGAAAATTACATAAAAATAATAAAATTTTAATAATAGGTTTTAATTATTATTAAAATAAGTATACGATATTTATATAACTTATAATTATATCTAACATTACTCAATAATATATTTAAAGAAGGTGATAGTTTCCAAAAAGAAAACACAATAAAACATCTTCGTACAAATAAAAAAAATTAATAATTTATTAAAGGGTTACGTATTAACTGATGGCTCAAAGTTTGGCATTCATTTCGGAGAGACATGCTAAAGATGTAGTTCCTACTATATTTAACATTATTCTGACAAAGGTACTAAATGATATAAATTGTCAATTTTCACATAAGTATTTAATGTTGTGTTTTTCTCTTTTAAAATCGAATAATTTAATTCAGACAGAATTGAAGATTCCCTCAATTTTACCTATTCACAGCAAAAGTACCTAACCTAACTGCCAACCCAACAAAGACCCATTCCTTGCCACCCATGGCTTATTTCTCTCCCCGCGTCCTACTTCTAATAATGGTCTACGGACGAAGCTCTAACGGCTGCGCATAGGCGTCAGTGTGGCGTGCACTCTCCTCACCGTTGCCTGTATGGCGAAGGGGCCTCCATCGCCATGTGATATTGAGGTGGGGCCTCGAGGAACTCGGCCACCTCTACCACCACCGCCACATTTTCAACCTCCAGTGCCTAAGACATGGCTCTCGTGGCTTGTTCCTCTCATTTTTGCGACCAATATCGTGATGTTCGTGTACAGCATGTACGTGAATGATTGCCCAGCTACAACCGGAGAGAAGTGTCTGCTGTCTGCATACTTGGGGAGATTGTCTTTCCAACCCTTCACGGAGAACATACTCCTTGGCCCTTCCATTACCACGTAAGACGACGTTTATTTAATTCGGCTTTGGTTTCTTAACCTTCTCAAAAGACTTCTGAATTGCAAACACCCACCTCCCCCAACCAAATATCTTTATTATTTTGTGTTAATGTACATCCTTAATTTGATGCATTTCAATTTATTCAAACATGTAAAATAGATCCTTTTAGCAAGAGTGAACATTGAAAAAGCTTGTTCAAAATAATTATATATTCATGTCAAGCATCGCCCCTAGCTAGCTTAAGGGCGGACATTGGTTATATCTGGTAGTGTTGAATATCCTCCATATTCCTAAACTTGATTATACAGGCTGATAAAACTCGGAGGTCTTGAGACGAAACTAGTGGTGGAGGAAGGTGAAGGATGGCGCCTCTTGTCCTGCATGTGGCTTCATGTCGGAGTAATCCATTTAGTTGCTAATATGTTGAGTCTTCTATTTATAGGAATCCGGCTTGAGCAGGAATTTGGATTTGGTAAGAACCTTGATATGGGGTTATGTCTAATCTGTTTTGGTATTCTCAATCCTAGCTTATTTTTCTCTCTCTTGGATTTGGCAGTGAGGGTAGGAATCTTGTACTTGCTTTCTGGTTTTGGTGGAAGCTTGCTATCTGCTCTTAATTCTAAAACATCAATATCAGTGGGCGCATCTGGTGCTCTTTTCGGCCTGTTGGGAGGTGTGCTTTCTGAGCTTCTCACTAACTGGACAATCTATGAGAACAAGGTAAGAGACTCAAAGCTAAGGTTCAAACTATAAGCAACAATAAGGTTACTATTTCATGGTCCTGATACCTAATTATACAGTTGGCCGCACTTCTAACTCTGGTGCTCATCATTACCCTCAATTTGGCTGTCGGGTTTCTGCCTCGCGTTGACAATTCAGCTCATATCGGGGGATTCCTGTCGGGATTTCTCCTCGGCTTCATTCTTTTAGTCCGTCCTCAATTTGGATATGTAAGCCCCAAACACATTCCCCCAGGATATGATATAAAGCGCAAACCCAGGCACAAGACCTATCAGTACCTGTTGTGGGTGACGGCTTTAATCATCTTAATTTTTGGGTAGTTTACTAGAAATTTTCCTTCTTTATGAACTTTTAGATTAGTGCAAGTATCCAATATGGAAATGATCCAATCTCAGCTAACCTCTTTCTTTTTCTTATGTTTTTCTCTTCCCCTATATCTGGCAGCTTTGCATATGGCAGTGCCAAGCTATTTAATGGCGAGAGCCCGTATAATGTGCCTATCTAAAGCATCAATGATCAGCCGGATGGTTTTGTCAAGCTAACTGCCTATTCTTCGAGCTTTGGAAGTATAACACCAAAAACTTTCTTTCTATCTATGCATATACGAGAATCTGAATATTACATGCGTAGATATGTGATTGAGCACCTGCTGTTTCTTTACTCAGGACATTATGATGAGATTTCATCTTGGTTTGTTTTGTTTCCTTTATCTTTAAAAAACCCTGCACGCAGTAACCTCTGATAAGTTAATGTACACATCTGGTCTTTCATAGCTTTTTGAAACTTTGCCTAGCATGGTAAAAGGGATAGAACAAAAGATACAGCCAAAAGCTTGAAATATGAGAAGAAAAAGAAATTCAACCATACGAATCAAGAACAGGATTATACACAAGTTTTTTATTCATAAACATGAATATAACTTCATTCTATTCAGACAAAACATAGAATGGTTAACCTCCTGGGGGAATGTTATTTCTGGACTTTATGATATATAGAACATAGGCTAACTACAATGAATTTAGCTGTTTATATCTCACATGATTCTGAGCGGCCGAAAAATGTGTAACGGTTGTCTGCCAAGTTATCATATGCAAAATCCCTTATGAACCTGCAGTCATCCATAGCAATGGATAAATAACAGAGTTACAGAGCAGCTCTGACTGTTTCCCTTAGCTTCAAATCTGAAGTACGAAACTATAACAGAAACTGGAAAGGTGGTACTTACAGCGGCACAAACTGTAGAAAAAATGCTAACTGGGGAAATGGTATGTCTATGTAATCCATTATCTTCAGCACAGCTTCTGACTTGATGTATGATCTGAAATTCACCATGGTTTCTCAATTTCTTCAGATGACATCTCTAGGGGTTATCTTCTATGGTACTTTAGTAAAAGCAAAATTGTTGAACCATTAGCATTAAGTAGCCGGTCTACATAATAACATCTTTTCTACAAGAAAAAACTTTGTAGAATCCATTTGGCTGATGAGAAGCACAGAAAGTGAAGAAAATTTGGATTGTCACTCAGTTAGGAATTGTTAAATGTAGATACTTCGCTTTTCTGTCCATCTTCTTCTCAACCAAATGAACTGCTATGGAATATTTGATGATTGGTAATCAAATTCGGTCAGCTACGCTTGGGGAATTGATTATTATTGATCACAATTGAAGTTAATTGAACCTATGATATACAGACCCATCCTTTTCAACTAGTACAACACTGGAGATATCATCAGGAGCCCTCCCTGACCTCCTAAGTAATTTCTTGCCTGCATCGCTTTGGAGAGGTTCGAACCTGATTCTCCTGCCAATATTCAGAGAAAAAAAAAACAGAGCAAACAAACAGGTTTTGAGTTGTACAATTGAACCTTAAATGTGGTGAGGAATCCCTAATCATGAAAAACATGAAAGTGCACCATCAATACACACTTTTTTTCCTCATGGGAAAGCCATTGTCTATCTATCATTTCAGTAGACCTCATATTATATCATTACATCTCTAAAAAGAATTTACTTTTAAATAGTTGAGAGATAAATTAGTTAATGTCCACTACAGTCAAGTTTAGTTTCTTAACTCCACATCTTAAATGCGGCATCAAACCTCCTTTATCATCTCTATTTGATTGTCTAGACCACCAATCATGTCATATGTGCAGACTCTAAATTTTCAACTTTCATTAGATTTACCGGCAGATTTATTTTACTGAGCAATATCTTGAGTAGCACATAAGTTCAATTATAGCAACTCTGGTTTCCTTTTAGATCTCTTCATACCTTACTAATGTTCTTAATATACATATAACGCCACTTCAAAAGTAGAATTCACTGCTTGCCCCTAAATATATTACATGTTATGAGCCATAAGACCAAATTTCGTAAGTAAATGATGAAGTGAAAAATCTGAGCAACTGTTAGAATTCAAAAGACTATCGAGGCTGACCTATTTCGATCATTTTCACGCACAAACCTCACACCTCCGTTACACAAGTTGCATACACCTGCCAAATACAAATATAGCAAACAAGTTTAATTGCTGTATACATCAATCAAACGAAAAACTGGGCAGAATCATTTGTGCTATTGGCAGGAATTGCCCAATAACTCAACCTGTTTGGACTCTGGAAAATTAATCACATGAGAATTTCGTAATACATAAAAGTTATAACAAAATTTTCCGTTTCCATTCATTCTATGCGTGCGTCTGCAGAGCTTACTTACTCCAAGTTATCGGTCAAGCAAAAATGCCTAATAACTGATTTGGCAAAAGCCCTTGTATTATTTATTCCTGGACTATAAACTACTCACAGTTTTTAGTTCATTGGAAGGAGCCACTTCCAACCGTTCAGCTCCATCTATAAGGTCAACACATAGCAAAACAAAACAACTAAAAATTTCTGGTACGTAGTGTTCCCAAAGGTTACGTTTTTTTCCCTTTCGATCAACACTCACGGAATCAAAGTAAATCCAAAAGCAAATTCATAGTAGAAAAATATGTGCAACAAAAGGGTTATGCAAGCACGCCGGTAGATTATGGAACAATGAGCCATACCATCAAACAACATGATGGGCCTCGCGTCTTGTTCGAAAAAGCTCGAAGTTGCTTCAACCCAGTCCACGGCATGACCTCCAGGAGGGGATAGAGTGGCGAACGTAGTGACTCTACGTCTAATGTGAGCAGGGCGCGGAGCGCATAGTCGAGCACACCCACCGGGAGCCAATAGGGTTAGAGCCATGAATGCAGTAGTGTTCCCCTCAGCTACTGAAATAAACAGCGAAAAGCATAATTAATTAATTAGAAGATAATTGCATCATTTACCAGAGCGTTTCTTGAAATGCTGAGTTGACGACGTGGCTCCATCGTTTTGGTGTCACGTGTAGATTCAAAAATCTCTGGAAATTGTTCTGAGTACCATGCCGGCTCTGTAGTATCTAGTGGCTCTTGTTTATTTAACGTTGTACCACAGTTCATCCTAAGTTTTGGATGTAAACTTAACAACACTTTAACCAAAACTTAAAAACAACACTTTTGTTTTTTTAATAAAGGGGTTGGGGTTTTTAATCTATATTTTTTATTTGAGAATCGGATAATATATTATCAGGTTATTAGTTATTTGACAAAAAAAAATAATAATAATACTTTGACATAGGGAAAATGATTTTAGAAGCAGTAGGATGGTCAAATATCACATAATTATTTTGCAAAAATAATAAATTTTAGAATTATATAAAATTTATCTTTTAATAATAGATTTTTTTTTTTCAATAAAATGTGCAAAATTTACACGCCTCAATATTTTATGTAACGCTACTCTTAAAATATTGTTGTTAGATATCAAACGGATGGATACTCATACTCTTGGAATGCTTTTAATTTGTTTGTGTTTTGGAACATTGAAGACTAACAAGAGAATTGTATGAAGCGTGAACCTTAAAATTGTATATATGTTTTAAGAAACTTTAGTTGAAATAATCATAAATCGGCTCAATAATGGAATATGTTGTTGAAAAAAACTCTATTTTTAAGTTGGTGTAGAGTATAATCACAGAAGTGTTTATTTAACATAATTTGACTTACAAGATAAATATTTTAAGTTTTGAATTTTACAACGTAAATGGTGTTCTGTCACTTAATTTAAGATAACGTAGATTGTTATCTCATTATAATTCTTCCTTTTTGTATTTTTAATGAAAAACACTACTATGTCCTCTTAATTTATACCACTCACTTTTTTTCTTTGACATGACACCACATTATGTTACATAATGTCAAAGTATTTTCAAAATAAAATGGGGGCCGAGAACATAAAAATGTGACGATTAAAATCTTAAATTATCTCTATAATTTTAATTTATGTGTTTGTATTTTTCATTTTTTTTAATAAATTACGTAATGTCACGTAAATAAATAAAGCGACTCCTATAAATTAAAATTAATAACTTAGCATTATCCATTCTTAATTATCAAATAGAAGAGGAACTGGATTGCACATACACAATAATTTTGTGGAGACAATTCCCGTGGCCATTGAATATTTCATGTTTCACAAATTTTAATATTAGGAACCGGATGGAATTCATCCATGTTATCTCCAAAGGGAAGTCTCAGTAAAGAATAGGATATTTTTCAGTTGTTTGCCATCGTTGCAATGGATATAGCATTTGGTTTATCGAGGAATAAAATAGTACATGAATCTTATAGGCATACCATTGAAAGCTTTGTATCTGGGACCTAAAGACCTATAAAGAACATAAATATGCATGGGGCAATAAACAGTTGATTGAGCCATATAACAGGGGAGTAATTGCTAGGTATCATTACATTCTACCTTTTGATGTGGCTGTTAGATATACAGGCAACACAGCAGCAACAATTTGTAGATCAAGCAATGGTTCACAAATTTTTGTTAAAACTAAATTCATTCAAAGCCAAAAATTCCAATCAAGGTGAAGCCACATGTGACGCCTCCAACTTTTACATACGGATATGTGGAAATCGAAGTGTCAGAATGATGACAACACGGATCACGCATTCCATTGCCAAGTACCAAGTGTGTGTATAGGCAACACGTGTACATTAAAAGATTGCAACGGATAATAAAAATCAGTCGACTAAGTATCAAATTTTGTTTTAATACAAGTTTGCTAAAAAAAACAAACGTACTAAAAATATTACAAATAATTAGTAAAATATAATACAAACCAAAAGTAATAACTAAATTTGAGAATTAAGTCACAACCCACAAAAGAGTGATCCTCGATCACTCCTCTGGCGAAGCCGCCTCATCCTCTGCATCAAAATCTACAGTACCAAAGACGGTACTGCATATAAGTAACAAACCAAACAAACCTCAAGATAAAAATACACTCATGCAATAACCAAATGTATGAACATGATGCCATATGCATATGTCCTAAAAATCATCATTTTCTGAAAATAATCATTTTTTACATGCATGCCAAAATCTCATTTTGGCCCAAAAATCCAATCCATTAAAACAACCGTCATTTTTCCAAAAAATGACCCAATAACCAACTATCAGAGCACGGTAGGCGAGAATCATACGTAGGATTCTATTACCATCCCTACGCGTGCACCGTAGGCGGGATTCACAAGCAGAATTCACAAGCAGGACTCTACCACCGTCCCTACTTACCACCATTCCTACAAGTTTGTCTGTAGGCGAGAATCGCAGACGGGACTCTACCACCATCCCTACGCCTGCACCGTAGGTAGAAATCACAAGCGGGACTCTACCACCATCCCTGTTTACCACTATCCCTACAGTGACTCTCTATCAAACCGTTCAATCAATTCATTTCAAACACATTTAAAATCATTTCTAATATAAAAATTCAGTTTCCAAATATGCACATGAATATGCATGTAATGTATGACACGAAGCCAAATATCATCCAAACATAAATAACTTCATCATCAAATCCAACCGACTCTCGACTCCTCAGACTCAGTCCGGCATAACCAACCAATCACAAATTATTATTAAAACGAAAATATATTTAAATCTTAAAGGAAGTTTGAAAAATACTTATAGCGCTATAAAATATTTTTCAAATGATCAATGAGCTATAAAAGGTGGCAGAAAGACAACATAACAGTGTAAAATACACAGTGGCCGTGGGTCATAAAATACCCACTTTTGAATGGGAACAAACTAAGCCTTGGAATTGATAGAAAATGGTTTTAAAGGTGTTAGTGAAACTAATGGAAGTGGTGGTTGGCCGTGGGTGGCGGTGAAAACGATGGTGAAAGTAAAGAAATGGCCAAATCAAAAATGGAGGTGGTTGAGCTTCACTGGCAACGGATTGGAGCTGGGGATGGGTAGTTTGGGATGCTAGAGGGCTAGTGATGATGTGGTGAAGAGATGATGGCCGGTAGTTGCACGACGGTGGCTCTTGAGCACTTGAATGCTGCGGCTTGGAGGAGCTCGTGCGGCTTAAAGGTGGCTCGGTTGGAGCTGTAATTTGGTGGGGGTGTTCACCGGCCGGAGGGGAAGAAGAAGGGTGGGGCGGTGTAGGTCACGTTCGGCGAGCGGCGGCGCAGTGGCGGAACGAAAATTCCAACGAGAAAGAAAAGGGCTGTGTCAAGCAGTAGAGGAGAGAGAAACCAGAAGAAAAGTTGGAAGAAAGAAGGAAAAAAATAAATAGGAAAAAGAAAAAAGAAAGAGAGAAAAAGAAAAGATGAAGAAAATAAATGAGGTCTAATCCTCACATCTTGTGTCAAGAAACTTATCTAACGAAAACTACTTTCAAAATAACAAATAAAATAAAATAATTCAAACGCAGTGATTAAATAAAATAAAATAATAAAATCTTAAAACACAATAATTTTAAAACAAAAAAAAACTATTTTAATTTAAAAAGTAATTTAAATACAAAACAATAATTAATATTAAGAAAGCACCTGAAAATAAACTTCACAACTAATTTAAATCCAACTAAAATCTAATAAATTTAAAACAAAAAAAATTAATATTTTAATTAAATTAAAATATTCATTCAATCAAAATACATGTAAAAACAATATATCACATCACTCAATGCTTATAGGAATAGAGGAGGCAATTGAGCAACATATCAACAAAATCACAATCATAAAAGATTCACTGGTGACAATACAAGCAATTGAAGATCCAGACGATAGCCCAGATTGGTCCATTGAACCAATTGCCAGAGATGCAAATACTCTGCTGCAGTCCTTCGAAAGTTGGAACCTGAGAAAAATACATAAACACTATAATTGATGCACACATGTTATTGCACAATTGGCAACATCCATTAACATCCATAGAAGCATCCCACTTATATCTATTCCACCTTGTTTACTAGATTTTTAAAGTAGTAAAGACCCCCATTTATGTAATATTTTAGACTCTAAGTGCATGTGTGAGATTGTGGTGAAAAATATAATTTATAGTTTTAGAACTTACAACTTAGGGGTGCTACCCGCCCCGCCCCCTGCCCCTTGCCCCCGCCCCCCGCATGGACGGGGCGGGGTACCCCGTCCGGTGTAGGGGGGGAGGGGCAAACACCTCATCCGCCCCACCCTTCGCCCACTTCAAGAACAATATGTTCCATTGGGTTTAAAAAAAAAATGGGTCTAAAAATATTTTTTTATACCTAAATTATTATATAATTAAATCGTAAATTAAAATATATGTATATAATAATAATTTAAAAACTAATAACATAAAAATTATGTTATTAGTATATTACAATTTATTAGATTTGTTCACAAGAATCACAAGCTGTTAAATCCCACATTGCTCAATTAAGACTTTTAAATGGCTTTGGAGTCCTATTTAAAGGTGGCCTAGGGTACTCATGCCATATGCAATCTTGTTCACAAGTTTCACTCTCTTATAACTCTTGTGAATAAATCTAACAAATTGTAATATATTTTTATATATATACAATTTGAAAAATATAAATATATATTTAATAGTATAAATATAAAGTGCGGAGAGGGGGAAAAGTGGGACAGGGGAAAAGCGGGGTGGGGTTGAGCCCTGCCCGCCCCCTGCCCCCGCTTAGTGTCTTTCATGCGGGGCAGGGGACACCACCCCAGCATGTGCGGTGCGGGGTACCCCGTCCGCCCATGCAGAGGCGGGGCGGACGGGGGCGGGGTAGTGGGGGGCGGGCCCTCGCTGCCCACCCCTATTACAATTTATAACNGGGCAAACACCTCATCCGCCCCACCCTTCGCCCACTTCAATAACAATATGTTCCATTGGGATTAAAAAAAAATTTGGGTCTAAAAATTTTTTTTTATACCTAAATTATTATATAATTAAATCGTAAATTAAAATATATGTATATAATAATAATTTAAAAACTAATAACATAAAAATTATGTTATTAGTATATTACAATTTCTTAGATTTGCTCACAAGAATCACAAGCTGTTAAGTCCAACATTGCTCAAGTAAGACTTTTAAATGACTTTGGAGTCCTATTTAAAGGTGGCCTAGGGTACTCATGCCATATGCAATTTTGTTCACAAGTTTCACTCTCTTATAACTCTTGTGAATAAATCTAACAAATTGTAATATATTTATATATATATATATACAATTTGAAAAATATAAATATATATTTAATAGTATAAATATAAAGTGCGGAGAGGGGGAAAGGTGGGGTAGGGGAAAAGCGGGGCGGGGTTGAGCCCTGCCCGCCCCCTGCCCCTGCTTAGTGTCTTTCATGCGGGGCGGGGGACACCACCCCAGCATGTGCGGTGCGGGGTACCTCGTCCGCCCATGCAGAGTAGTGGGGGGCGGGCCCTCGCTGCCCACCCCTATTACAATTTATAACTTAAGTAATAAGTTTTACTATTAAAATATTATTTATTGTTTGGTAACTATATATTTAAAATACTTTCGAACACATTAAAAAAGTATTCTATGAGGTAAAAATGACGATTATTTAGATTTTTTAAAATTATGTTCATATTATTAAAAGTTGTAATTATCTTAAAGTTTTATGGTTATTTTTGTTCATTAACAATCATTTTTAAAATTCAAATTATGTTCCATATTATCTGAAAAAATATTTTGAAAAAAAGTGCTTTCTAATATGTAACATATTTTCTAGTTTATTTTAGATTAAAAATATTTTAATATGTAATATTCAAACAATTTAATTTTATCATTAAAGAGTTTTTAAAACTATTTAAACAATTTTGATGACTCTATTGTAATCCCAAGGTTAGCACTACAGCCACCGCTCCGAGCTACCACTGGGAGCTACTGTTAGTGTAAAAATAAAAATATTTTAATTTATTTTTTTACAATATTAAATATTTTTTTTTAAAAAAATTCACAATATCATTTAAAAATATTTCTTTAATCTCGAAGTAATTTTTTTTTTTTTTGACAGCGGTGGAGCGGTATGATTGGGATTTTTCTAATCCCGCAATTCTGCATAGATTTTTTTCCTTTTATATATACAATCGTTCGTTTGTTTGGTTTTTGTTTTGAAGAAAAAAAAAAGTTAAAAAGAGAGGGAGGGAGAGGGGGGAGAGAGAGAGAGAGGACCCTTTGAAGAAGCAGCGGCCAGGGGTTGGGGTTTGAAGAAGCAGTAGCTCTCCTCGACAAAAGAAACGGCACTTTGAAGACGCAGTGGCTCTCCTCTCCGGAAAAGAGAAAGAGAAGGCAGAAGAGAGCAAGCCGGAAGGACAAAAAATGGGGTGGATCGGTGAGACAATCGACTCTATCAAATCCCTTCAGATCCGCCAGGTCCTCACCCAGGCCGTCAGTCTCGGTTCGCTCCCTTCTTAGCTCTCTCTCTCTCTCTCACACACACACACACACACACACGTTGTTGAGTCTTCTATCGAATTTTCTTGATTTTGGTACTGTCTAAGGGGAGAGGGAGAACATGGTTTTATGCGTCTATACACTGTTTGGGCGCTTAGAAAATGTGTGAATGGTTAAAAAATTGAAGCTTGGGCGTTATATATTTCTTTATTCTCTCTTGTATACGTCCCGTGTATTTGGGATAAGCCTATTTTTATTATCAATAAAATTTTCATTTATATTTTGAAAAAATATATCTCACCGTTTATTGTTTTGACGCTTAACCGAAGAAAAACGTATAATTGACTGAGCCTGATGTGATTCTTATGGCCTCGTTGAATTTGGGAATTTCTATTTTCATGGGAAAGACCGAAATAAAATAATCTACACAAAAGTTTCATGAATTTCTTCGCAGCTTGATGCACGTTTTACTTGTACCTTATAATCTATGCCGAGTTATACCACATTGAATGTCAATTACTAAATTTCTAAAGCAATCCGAATTCCTTTATCAATTAGGCTCTTCAACCATGTAACTTGAAGCTAAATGCCTTTGCTATCGTTACTCCTGGTTTTAGTTTTTCAAATATTTTCATAGATAGCCCAACATATGGTAAGTACTCATATTCAGATGTCTTTTAATATTATCTTCAGTATAAGAAGCAGCGCAATCCCAGATATCAACGGTCAAGTATGTTTGTTAATCAAAATGTTGAGATTTTATGGAATTGGAATGAGTGTTAGAAAGCTCCAGCAAAATGTCGGCCAAGCAAATGTATAGATTGAAGTCTTGTTGTCTAAGTAAAATGTATTACACTTGGCACGAAACGGACATGGCTTCCAGGTTATTCTTTCTTTCTATCCAAAGTAAGACAGTTCTTCAAATATCAGAAGCTGTGAGAACTTGCGTTGATAATACTGAGAAGGACGTGTTGTTCTTGAATTGGAAGGGTTGTGATCCAAAATTGCGAGGAAGTTGGTATTTTGCATCTGCTTTAACAATTATATGAAAAACTAATTGAATTGAAAAAGCATTTAAGTGTGATGGTTCTGGCTATCTACTTTTGAAATATAAATCTGTTTGTAAATAATTATTGTCAACGTTGTTTCCTAATTTTTCTCTGTAAAATTCCTTTACATAAATGTCATGCTTTTGTCCCAGGCATGATTGTTACATCTGCACTGATAATATGGAAGGCATTAATGTGCATTACTGGCAGTGAATCCCCTGTTGTTGTTGTCCTTTCTGGAAGCATGGAACCTGGCTTCAAGAGGGTAAGTTAATCTAATGTGTGGAGGCTTAGTAACTTTTTATCGATTTTAAGTGTTGATGATGTAGTTTTGGTGTGTCTTGGAAGCAATGTTTGGTTCTTCCTATAGCCAAGTGTCGTCTCAGGATTTTTTTTTTCTACGTTAAAAATGCAATGGCGGACAAAGCAATTACATTTATGCGTGTGGTGAATCATATTCTAAACATGTCTCCTCACATGTTCAATCTGATTCTCACATTGCTTGACAAGTGATAATGTCTTATATGATATGTAGGGGGACATCTTGTTCTTGCACATGAGCAAAGATCCTATTCGTGCTGGGGAAATTGTTGTTTTTAATGTTGACGTAAGTTTCTTTTGAAATTTTATTCTTCATTTTGCTCACTTTGGTTCCTTATGATTTTTTCGTTCAGTTGTTAATAGGCTTCTTTTTTGTAAGCACACCAGGTTGGAACAGTTTGCACTCTAATCCCTAGAATTTGTAGCTCAAGCATAACTGCTTCATTTAGAAAGTGAATACTTACAGTGTGCATATCAATGCACGAGTTAGGAACCTGACGAGCGAAGTGGTTGATTAGGTGCATAGGATAACCTTTGTATTATTCAGTATGTGGCTTGCATAACAATGGGTGGTAGGTTATGGTTTTAGAGAAAACTGGATGCTGTGAATTTCCTAGCTGCGACAGCTTCCAAGCTAGGTTTGTAAGGGTTAATTACTGTAAAAACATTCAGATAAGTATACCTTTAGGGGTTTCAAGCTTTGGGAGAAGGGAAATAGTTTGGGTTTAAAAGGAAGAAAACAGGGAAGAACCTGGTGGCTGTTCTAATCTGTGAACAGCATTTTGAGCAACAACGTGAACAGCAGTTAGTGAAGAAGCAAAGGATCATACTAGGACATACATGCATTCTGGATCAAAATACTTAATTCTGAATTATTCGTATACAATGGCTCCTTTATATAGACCCTAGATCTTTGCTTCTAATAGTTTCAACTTCTATTGTTATATAAAAATTAAATGTTTTGTCCGCAACTAAAAAAAATCGACGAATGAGAGGAAATTTCTTTGAGTATTCTATACCTATCAAAAATAAAAATTCTTTGAGAATTCTCATTCCAACCTTGCAATATATACCGCAATGGGGCTTGTACATTTCATTTTATATTCCACTTATTTTTTCAGCTGGAAAAATCAATCAATTCTTAGGCAAGCATAATATTGTGATGGGTTTTAGGACGGAGACTTTTAAGTTGATCCTTCATATTGCACTGCTGTAGAAATTATGTAAGGTACATGTTGTGGAAAAGGAAAAAGGAATGCTTTGCACGAAAGTATCCTGTTAGTAACCTGATTTCTTTTCAATTTTTCTTTTTAGGTTTTAATGTTAAAGCAATTTCATTTTGGAAAAAACTAGACCATGAACAGAATTTCAATGAAGATGAAACTAGAACACAAAACTTTAGTGTATCTATGAATTTTTATAGTTGTCGATGTTTACAAACATTTTTTTTTTGTTGTCTTTCATGCATGGATATTTATGTAACTTATTTTTTGAGTGCTTGTTCATGAGATATGATGCTTTTTTGTTCTTTAAATTCTCCTTTACTCCCCCTTCCTTCTCCGTGTTAATAATTATATATTTCTTGTGTATGTATTTCTTCAGGGTCGTGAGATTCCAATTGTCCATCGTGTTATTAAGGTAAACACATCATGCATGTCTCATACAGCACATTTGATTTTTATGGAATACTGGTACCATAATTACTTTGTGGAAGCTATCTGCACTGTGATTATTCTCCCTATTCACGTGTTTCTAAAAAACTCACTTGTTTCCGTTATGGTGTAACTTATCAAGTGTATGACTCAACAATTCTCCCTATTCACACATTAGAATATTATATTACTTCATAAAAAAATGTTAGAAGATTATAATAGTGCATTACAAACTAGCCAATAGAAGTGGTCAATTCAATGCTTATATTTGTCTGCACCTGACCCCCATAGATGTTGATGCTTAAGGGCATGTTATAGTGTGCTTAACTGGACCAAATGTTTTGACTTGACCGATATTTTGATTCAGTATTCTTGGCATTGGTGTAATTTATAGAATGTTCGTTAGTGATACCCATTCTCTACAAATGACGTGAGGATCTTTTGATCTTATAGGAAGTTCCTACCCTAGAATAGTTCTAAAAAAGATGCTTTGACAGAATTAGTTTTGGCTTGGGGAACAAGATGTGTTGAATGATGATATAACATGGGACCATGTGTTAAGACTACAATTGACAATTTTTTTTTGGCATTTAATGCCAAATGCCAGAAATAACTGTTGGGAGTTAGTTGAAAGAGATATTTTGCATACTTCTGTTATGACTGAGCTTATGCCTTTTCTTCAGGTCCATGAACGGCAAGACACTGGCGAAGTTGACGTTCTTACAAAAGGTGCCAGCTTTTAGAAAATTGAAATCTTTCTTTGGAATCTATCAAGTTACTTTGTATTATCTCCCAGCGTCTTAGACGAGGGTTACTTTGGTAGGAGGTTGTGCATCATTATCTATGGGCTTGTCATAGTGTCAAAACTCTTATTCCCTGCTGTGTGTTTTCTACATATGCTGTTTCTGAACATTTTACTTATTGATATTATTATCCTTACTCTAAATTTTTGTAGGCCCTCTGCTGTAACATAATGTTCTTTCTTTGTTATCATTGGTTTGTATCAGGAGATAATAATTATGGGGATGACAGGCTTCTGTATGCTCATGGTCAGCTTTGGCTTCAACGGCATCACATAATGGGCAGAGCTGTAGGGTATAAACTCTACCAATATCTTCATCTTTAATATTATTGTTAGGCTATGTTTATACCTTAGTAGCATGGAGAAGTCCTCATTTTACAAGTCCTCATTTTACGCAGCCTTGCCAATAACACTGCTTTGCGCATGGACTTTTTTTCTGTAATGAACAAGATTTAACTAAATAGAAAGAGACAGAAGGATGGCTGGAGAACCCTTACAAAACACTTTATTACAACCAATACCACACATGAAAATGAATTTAAAAGAAGAAGAAGAAGAAGAAGAGGAGAATGGAGCCAAAACATTGGTGTGGGCCCATGTTCCTTGGTTGGACAAAGGAGGGAACTGCCAAAAAGGAGGTTTTTGATGCACCACATAAGGGTTGTGGTACTGTGGCTTTCAGCCACAAAATGTAATGATCTGTTGTATTCGACATTTCAGGATACTCGGTAGAACTTCCCACCCTCTCACCCTCTAGATCCTTTGGAAGGAAGCAAGAATTGATTGCTTCCGGAAAAAGATAGGATGTAGGGGTTTTAATTTCCAATTAAAAGGGGGAGTACAATGGAGGAGGCAGCTGTGAGGGGCAGCAGGTCGTGACGCTCATGCTCCAGTGATAACTCGCTCGAAAAAGGCTGTTTTTTGAAAGGGGTTTTTTTATTACTTTTTATTTTTTTTATGGTAAACAAGATTTTATTGGTCATGAGATAGGCAAGAGCGAACACGGAACATATACAAGAGCAATGCTTAGGTGTGATATTCTAGTGTTTTGGAAGATTGGAGGTCCGGAATTCTGAGAGTGGGGCAAATGTTGGCTGGAAGTGGGTGGATCATGTTAGATCTAGTTTCCAAAGACCAGAACAAAAAATAGAAAAAGAACTCAGAAAAAAAGAAAAAACAGAAAAAGATGCAGAAGATAAGGGAGAGGTAGAGGAATTAGCGGTAGGGAGCTATAGTTTGGCGAGAGGGCTTCTCCCTTTCTTCTGGCAGTTTTTGAATTGGAGGTGCTGATTGGGGAGGTTAACGGGAGAGGTTCATAGGAAGAAGGGGTTTCATTTAAAAATAAAAACGATTTTTCCAAGAACTCCTGTCTTAGACTACACAAATATCGTCTCTCACCTTCTGCTGTGTGTGGACCCATCATAACATGCACATATATTTTACACTCTTGTGACACTTATACATGCACCAGAAGGGATATATTTTCATCTATTGTATACATCCTGTGTACCATGCCTATTTATTTGGAATAAAATTCTCTTATTAACTATAAAAAAAATATATTTATTAACTATCAAAAAATATCTTTCTGTTTATTTATAAAAAAAAACTATAAAAAAATATATGTATATATATATAGTTTCAGGGCAAGGGCACTTTAGATGTCTCGTGGTTCTGAAATTATCATTTAGTTTTACTATTTGCTTTCTTTTTTTTCCTCTTTGGCGGCAAAATCATCATCCATAGAACATGCAAGGGCATGATTGCATCCTTCGAATGTTTTAGGAGATGGATTTGTTACCACATCTGATGGTAAATGCCAAGACATCATTGTTTGATTAATTTTTTAATGATAATTGCACTTTAGGATAATGAATTTATTGCAAGTAATGTAACCCCTAGGGGGTTGCTGAGGTTTTGTGAAGATGTACAATATCCTGAAGTCTTCAAACAAAATCTAGAGTATGAGAGCACTAGGGATTGCCACCAGTTCTCATCCATTCATCTAACAAACATAGCATATTAAACGGGTGAAGGAAAAAAAAAAAACAGCACCTTTTTTTCCTTGAATTAAAAAAATAGATCTTTAGGTGGCTTACATTTTCATTTTCATTTCTGTTGTTGGCAGGTTCCTGCCTTACGTTGGCTGGGTAACAATTATCATGACTGAAAAGCCAATCATCAAGGTTTGATCATGAAACCCTAATTGCTTAGGTTTTGTAATTTTCCACGTTTGTTTGACAAAAGGTTTAGACTATTTTTCCTCTTTTGTGGAGCATCTAATCAGATTTTGTTTGTAACTTTTTCTTCATAGTGTTATCTTTTGAGTTTTATCTCAGAATCGCAAAACTGACACTATTCGAAGTATTGCTTCTTTTACTTAGAGTGTTGGAATTGGTTAAACTTGTAGGGGAAGTAACATGTGCCATTTCGCTCTTGCAGTATATTCTTATTGGTGCATTGGGGTTGCTCGTTATAACATCAAAAGATTGAAGAGTGAAGCAAACTGAGTTATTGGTGATCTGCCATAGAAACTGAAACTGTTAAAAGCAGCTGCCTATCTCTTCTTGAATGTATTGAGTCAGAATGGATGGCTTGTTTTTTGCCTTTTATTTAAATGAACGTTGCACTTTTGTTTATTTTTAGTTGACCAATGCTCTTTTTAATTTGGGAAGGAAAAATCTAGTTGCAAACATAATTGCGCACTAACGTGTGTACCAATCTATTGTGATCGGTTAAAAAGTAGATTTTATTAAAAATAATGTTAATTTAAATTTTGAATATATAGGAATTAGTATTGTTAAGCAAATTAATACGCGACTTTACTTGTACGTGGCAAAACTCATTTGGTAAACCCTTTTCTGGGAACTTTTAGGATACCTTTCATAACTTTTTTGTTCATTGCGGCGTCAATCTGCACTTCACACCTCACAAAAGTATTTCACCTTTTCTTCCCACTTAACTTTTTAAGTTTAAAAATTGTCATTCAAAACAATTCGAATATTCTTCTCACCAAAAATCCTTAAAAAAAAACAAAAACAAAACAGAAGGGGAAAACATCAACGCATTGATGATCATTGCTTCAGATTACAACGATCCCGATATCTCACGAGTCAAAAAAACAAACTGGGATAGAACGTAGAAATCGGCCAATAAACACTGGATATTGGTATTTTTTTAAAATTTTTTATCATTCCAATTTATTTTATTAAACATTATTGTTGTCTTCGAGGAATGGGTTATGTTTTTGGTGATTGAAGAAATGTACTCAAGAGGCGAAACGCTACGTTGCTGAATAAACACGGCACTCATGTCATTCGAGTCATGATTGACTGCCGAACAGTGATGGTCGACGGGTATTTTCTCTTTTTTTTTTTTTTTTTTTTAAATATATTTTTTAAATAATAAATATATATCAATACATTAAAAATTACTTTCTTAATTATTAAATAAAAAAATAGAAATACATGATCGGTTAAAATAAAGAAGTAAATACAGGTGGTATAATAGCATTTTACATGTGACCATGTCATTCTCAGCGTGGCCAGAAACAACTGCATTTTATGTCTTTGTATATTGTGAAATATGTAATGCAATCACGTACATCAAGTAATTAGGTGGAAATTACTTTATAAACCTAAAGCAGAGACCTACCAAACAATATGGTCCTGACTCGGTCCGACATGGTAATTGGTCGTGCAATGCATTATCTGTAGCCATGCGAAATTAACAACTCCTGACCATTTACAACAATTTATAGTCTGAACTCTGGAGAGAAACTTCTCTGCAGAAGACATCTATAACAGTCCTTCCTCTTCGATCAGAAAACCTATCGGGTCTATCTTGAATCGTATTTATTTTTGTTTTCTTTCCTTCTTAAACCATTTTTATCCGATCCTCTATAATTTGGGTCCCGGATTTTCTAGCTTTGAGCAAATTAAAAGCAGCATGGCTGAAGCAGTAATTTCAATCTTTGTCGGTCCTATTGTCACGTCCTGTCTAGAGAAGTTGTCTTCTTTTCTCACGGAGAAGTATTTCGAACTCTATGGTGTTGAACAAGAGATGGAAAATCTTGAAAGGTTACTAAGAAAAATTCAAGCCTCGGTTAAAGATGTGGAAGAAAATCCACGGGGTTCTTTGATTTCTAACTTGATGAGGGTTTGGCTTGAAAATGTACGCGAAGCGGCTTATGATGCTCAAAATTTGTTGAACTCTTGGACGACAGAATATAACCTGCAGCTGGTGGAGAAGCAGGTAAATAAACTCCGTCCTTCTATTTTTATTGCACATAAGTTATATAACTTACGTGTATCGGGTGAGCTAAAAGAAATTGTGGCAAAGCTAGATAAGATTTACAAAGAGAAAAACGAGTGCCATCCTGCTGGAGGGGTGGATGTCAATGAAAATCCTCGGCGGGAAACTGGTTCTCTTCTAAACAATTTAGTTGTTGGTAGGGAGAAAGAAAAAGAGGACATGGTAAAATTGTTGGTATCTGATACTGGAGAAATCAGTGCAGGGGAAAACATTGCTGTCATTCCCATTGTAGGAATGGGTGGTGTGGGTAAAACTACTCTTGCTCGACTTGTCTACCATGACGACAGGATTTCTAGATATTTCAAAATTAAGATTTGGGTTTATGTCGGGGATAATTTTGACTTAAACGAAATTTTGAAAGCGATTGTACTATCCCAGAGTAACGATCGCGAGGTCGGTTTTTTCAACTTGGAGCTACTACAAACCCGGGTTGTAGATATCTTGGCTCGTAAGAAATTTTTACTAGTTCTAGATGATATCTGGATTGATGTTTATCCAGAATGGCAGAAACTGGAAAACGTCTTAAGTCGAGGGGGCAAGGGAAGTAGGGTTCTGGTAACTAGCCGACTCTCAACTGTTTCCAGGGTCATGGGTGCAAAAGCCCCCTATGATCTACCATGTTTCGATGATGATGAATCATGGTCATTGTTTGAAAAGGTTGTATTTCAAGAAGGTAGTTCGACGGCCGATGCACGTGAAGAATTAGAAGCATATGGTAAAGAAATTGTAAGAAAGTGCAAAGGTTTACCTTTGGCAGTCCAACATATAGGAGGTCTTCTACGTCGAAATGTTGATGTTCAAGAATGGAGCAGGATCGTGAAGGAACTAGACGAAGAATCAAACTCCAAATCTAAAAGCGACATTATTCTGCCTGTTCTTAGATTGTCTTATGATCGTCTATCTTCCAATCTGAAGCTGTGCTTCGAATACTGTTCCCTTTTTCCCAAGGCTTATGTATTTGATAAGAATGACCTGATCAAATTATGGATGGCGGAAGGCTTCATTGAGAGTAATGACATCGACAGAACAGAGGAAATAGGAAGCAGAGACTTTGATGATTTGCTAAACAGGTTCTTCTTTGAATGCTCAAGTGAAGATAAGACAAAATTTGGGATGCATGATCTTATTCATGACTTGGCAATAGAAGTCTCCAAACCCCATGTTTCCAAGTGAAGGATAAGAAACTAACAAGTCGTGTGCCTAAACATGTCTCTGTTTTTTGTAAAGACGCCGAGCAGCCTGCTTTGGAGATAATTGAAAGATGGAAGAATCTACGGACGCTTCTATTTCCAGTTGAACACCTGAAAACTTTCGATCAAGTCCCCAGCAAAATATCGAGTTCACTAAGATATTTGCGAGTTCTTGACCTCAGTTCAAGTACAATTGTGGCATTGCCAAATCAATTGAAAATTTGAAGGAGTTGCGCTACCTTGACCTTTCAAAAACTGGTATCAGAGAGCTTCCAGAATCGATATGCAAACTCATCAATTTGCAGACACTGAAACTCTTAGGTTGCCCTTGGCTTTTCCAATTGCCCAGCAAGCTTGGAGCTCTAGTTAACCTAAGGCATCTGGAGCTGGACGAAATGTTCTGGAACAAGATCTCCATATTTCCACCAAAAATGGGGCAATTGACCAGTCTGCACAATTTGCACTCCTTTGAGGTTGGCCGCAATCCTGGACACGGAATCGAGGAACTGAAGAACATGGTGTATCTTATAGGAACACTACGCATCACAAAGCTCGAGAATGCAGTGAATCCAAGAGAGGCTAACTTGAAAGACAAAAAAATGGTTCAGAAGGTGGAATATATGTGGAGCAAGGGATCAAATGTAGATGAAACGGGGGACAGAGACGCACTTCTTGAAGACCTGCAACCTCACTTAAATGTCAAAGAGCTTGTAATTTGTCACTATAGGGGCAATGAATTTCGAACTTGGATGAGAAATGGGTTACTTAGGAAGTTGGTTTCTATTTCCTTGAGTCATTGCGCAAGAACGAAAATCCTTTCTCTCGACAAGCTACCCAAACTTAAAGAACTCCACCTTAAGAATATGCAGGAGTTGGAAGAATGGTCCGAGGAGCGTTATCCATCCCTCCAAAGGCTTAAAATCATTGGCTGTCCCAAGCTCAGAAAGTTGCCCTGTTTGTTCCCTAAGCTAGACGTTCTAGAGATAAAAAAATGTGAATCATTGGATGCTATTCCATTAGCCCAGCTGGAAGATATTACACTTGTGGACAATCCTGTTCTACATCAATGGCCTGAAGAAGATATACCAATCAGAATTCAATATGAAGGTGGCGAAGAAGTAAGTGACACAGTGGCCTCTTCAACCTTTTGCCGCTACATTAAAATTGTCAATTGCCCTGAGTTGTGCAAACTGCCAACGGAACTCTATCCACAGAGATTGGAGATAAGTGGGTGCAGGTCATTGACTGAGCTCCCAGATGAACAGCACGCTGTACGGCTTGAGCATATGGCATTGGATGACGAAACATTGTTGGGAATGATACCCAGCACCAGCAGTTTATTCTCGTTGGTCATTTCAAACATCTCAAACATGAACTCTCTTCCCAAATTACCCAGTCTTCCAGGCCTCAAGGCACTCTACATCCGTGACTGCGAGGATCTGGAATGTCTCTTCAATCAAGAAAACACCTTGTCCCAGAGTTTCACATCTGTCGAGCTGCTGTCCATTCGGAATTGTCCCAAGCTTGAAGCGTTGCCTGCTGAAGGGCTCCCCGATACTCTTGGACATTTGAGTATCACCTCGTGTGCAAGGCTCAAGTCATTTGGCCCAAAGGACGCACTTAAGAATCTGACATCTCTCCATGATCTTTACGTGGAGGACTGCCCTGAGCTCCCTGCCTTCCCAGAGGACGGTCTTTCACCTTCACTCCTTCATTTGTGTATTCGAGGATGCCCACTACTTACAGAGCAGTGTAGAAAAGATGCAGACCCAATGCTGAAGAACATCCCAGATCGGGAATTCGATATGGCACCCACGGAAATTCCACACTCCTCGTCATCTTCATGGTGGACAAAATTGTGCTGTAAAATATAAAAAAATGTGAGAAGTGCTACAAAATTGTGCATTAGTATGTATTTTTCTTTTCATTTTTTATGTTATATAGTTAGTTCCTAAGATTATACAATCCTATCCTGATTATGGTTAGTTCCTAAGATTATCATTCTTGTTAATTTTTCAGCGTTGGCGGTGAACAACAGGTGTGGTAAATGAAAGAAGAAAGTTCATTCCTTGGTAGATATCAATCGAATTTTTCAGGTTAGTTCCTAGACCTGGAAGGATGTATGTCAAGGAGTGTTCCAAAGGAGTCTGTTATGTAATTTTAACATCTGTAGGCGGTCAAAAATTTTTTTTTTATTGATCAGAAATACATGTATAGGCGGTAGAAAAATTATATGCTTTTGGCGTGACATATTCCTTTGGTTGAAGTATGCTCTGTTAGTTGGTTTTCCATCGAAGGGAACTTCTATAATAGATAAGTCTAAATAGGTGCATTTCATTGATTGATTTTGTTGGGTTTTTCTACTTTTATTTCTAGTGGTGTTGTGTCTTTTGTGTGACAGCTGCTCTGCTGGTCTTAGCAGGATCTTTATTAATTCAGAGTTAAATCAAAGTATTGGTTGATTGGGAACTGCTGTGGCTTTTGAAGATTGAAAATGAATCTATGATGATCTTCCGTCTGTGACAGTTTATGATCCTTAACTTCTGACATGGAGCGATTGGAGGAAAGGAAGAATTGAATAATTGAATATTCTAAGAGTTTCTGGTTTATCGAATGGAGCTCGACTTTCTTAGACTGTCTGTAGAATGCTCACATCTGGTTTCGGACAAGTCTAATGGGAGAGGAGTCGCCTGACACGTTGACTGGCTCTATCTTTTGGATTACTTGAATAATTGTAATAAGAGTTGAATTGCTGTTGTCGACCATATCTTAGTGTGCTTCCTATGTATACCATTGTTGAGCTTCATTGGGCCCTTTCAGTGAAATCTATTGCCCGTCCAACATATCCAGCAGCAGAGCGCCTGAATGCCATTAAATCATGCATGTGTATATGAATGAGGTCGGTCAAATGTGTGCAAGCCATTGTGCGTTCGGTTTGTTTTCACTCTCCTTCCAAATGATGCAATTTTTCTTTCATGAAGGAAGGTCTCTACATGTATTCCTAAACATTTTTTCTGTAGTATGTGTAGTTAGTATACCGATTGCCACCAACCAATACCTCAAAAGTTTATGCTCAACTGAATCAAAAAATGATGGGGAATTCGAGTCCTTCGGCATCTAACTGCTCTCCACACCTGACAAAAGTCATTCCACCTTTTCTTCCCACCCAACCCTTTAAGTTTGGGACAATGCATCCTATGAACTAAGAGATTACCTGAGCTAATACTAAAATTTTCACTCTGGTTTTTAAGTATTGTCATCCAAAACAACACGAATATTCTTGTTAGTGAAATATACCATAATGAAATAAAAAATTACAATGAAATAAATTAGCTTGGATTGAGGCGTGGAAATCTTACTCTCTTTAAAAAGATTCATGCCCTATGCAATATGTAAAGTTTCAATTGAACTGGTGTAGCAGACCTCTTTTTGATTTGTTTCTTTTAGAATACAACCAAACTGATTGTCGTATAATTCGAATCAACTCTGTACAAATAATTGAGTCTAAAGCTCCTCTTAAAATAACACATTACTTTTGTCTGAAAAATTTTCAATTATTTTATCCTTTATAAAAACTCTAACTTCATGTACGAAAATGGACAAAAAGATAGCTTTTAACTTTTTTCTCTTTATCTTTCATAAGCCTCACTTATATTTTTCATACAGTCACTTTTGCGTACTCTTTGCGCACTCCACTGATATGAATGGGTGGATTATTTTTTTTAATATACAACTAATTATATAACTAGAGTGCACAAAAGAGTGCAAAAGTGATTGCACATAAAGTTTTTATCTTTTTAAAACCCATTTTTCTTCAAAGAGAGGTGCTACTCCCATTGACGCAAGCCACCGTAACATCTACCGTAATTGTGTTTTTATCTTTTATTTTTTCAAATATTTTTTAAATCTACTAAAAAATTTAAAAAATAAATAAAAAAATAGAAATTCATTAAAAAATATTTACTTAATAATTAAGTAAAAAGAAAAGAAAAATACAAAAAGAAATCGGTGGCCACCATCCGTGACCACCGTATGTAGGTTTAGTATGTCCCTTTTCAAAATACTATACGTTGGTAGTTTATCCAGATCCCATCATGCGCCGTAAATATTCTCACCATGAGACTGTTGGCACTTTGAATGATCCTTTCTCTCGACAAGCTACCCAAACTTGCAGAACTCCACCTTAAGAATATGCAGGAGTTGGAGGAATGGTCCGAGGAGCTTTATCCATCCCTCCAAAAGCTTAAAATCATTGGCTGTCCCAAGCTCAGAAAGTTGCCATGCTTGTTCCCTTAGCTAGTCGTTCTAAAGATAAAAAGATGTGAATCATTGGATGCCATTCCATTAGCCCAACTGGAAGATATTACACTTGTGGACAATCCTATTCTACATCAATGGCCTGAAGAAGATATGCCAACCAGAAGTCAATATGAAGGTGGCAAAGAAGTAAGTGACACACTGGCCTCTTCAACCTTTTGCCGCTACGTCAAAATTTTCAATTGCCCTGAGTTGTGCAAGCTGCCAACGGAACTCCATTCACAAAGATTGGAGATAAGTGGGTGCAGGTCATTGACTGACCTCCCAGATAAACAGCACGCAGAACGGCTTGAGCATGTAGCATTGGATGACGAAACATTGTTGGGAATGATATCCAGCACCAGCAGTTTAATCTCCTTGGTCATTTCAAACATCTCAAACATGAACTCTCTTCCCAAATGGCATTTTTATATCTAGAAAATGTTACTTCCATTTTTATATCTAGAAAATGTTACTTCCATATTTTTGTATATGCATTTTCCTTTTTCTTTCTTCCCTCACAAGTTACCCGCAAAGACATAAACTGCAAAGGAAAGCTTACAAGTATTTCTTTTGGGTAATATCACCTAAAAATTTGAAAAACAAAGAAACAAACAAATACAAATAAATATCTGAAACGTAAAATTACAATTTAACCTCACAAAAACAGTCGGGCAAAGCAGACCCTCTCCCTATGACATAATCATCTCTATGAGCCTTCCACATAGCTTGCATCAAATCTTTCCCTCTCAAGCCCTGCGACGTGAAATCTGCAAAAGCTCTCCTGCTTAAGAAAAGAGTTTTGTACAGCCCCTTGAAAACTCGCATTGCAGCAACCATCTTGTCCATATTTCCAAAATACGTTGCCATGTAAGAATCACTATTAATAGACACGTGATAATCCAATGCAGCTTTCGTGTTCCCATGCATGCTTGTGAAATCCTCACCAGTAAGGAGGCCAGACTTAGTGACTACATTGGTGTAAACAGATGTTAAACCTTCAATTTCCATAAGCCCATCCCCGGCTGCCAGATATATATTTGTGTTTGTCGGGATGGAAAGTGCTTGAAGTATGAAGGCTGTCTCATTAGGCGTAAGAGGACACTTCCCCCGTTTTCTCCAAATGCGGGCCAACTTTCCAGTCCACGGTTTTCTATCTCCTTGTGCTGCCTCAACGGCTTTGATGGAGGCTGAAGAAAGACCCGAGTATTGGCATTGGCTGTAAGCTACCATGTCCGGTTCAAAGTGAAGGTGAAGCGAGAGAAAAGGCTTGGGTATAGCTTCTAGAAGCTCAGAGGCTTTCTTCTCCAAGGATCCTGTGAGGCGTAATGCATTGTAACAAGCTTGACAAAGGGCAGCTTTAGCATTTTGAGGATACCTACAAGATGTAGAAAGTAAGTCTTTTAGAAGCAAACATGCAAATCAAAAGTCTGGTGAATCAAAAGAAAAGCACGTACAAAATAGAAGTCAAAAACATTTCTGTTAACATCAAACACCTTTATAGTTATACGAGTGAAAAAAAAATGGCATTATGCTGCCAGGTGTATCCACAAGACCCAATCTTAAATTTGACAGTTAAACCCTGATAAAAGATTAGTGACTATGATATCTTTTTTGATAAGTTTTTTTTTGTTTTTTGATAAGTTAGTGACTATGATATCTGTTCAATAATCAACCATGTCCACAGTTGGGTGAGGGCTATAGTTTGTAACGGACTAAGTGTCCATGATTTTCTTCTTTTTATTGTTGCCTCTAGATAGGCATTCCCTCATGTATACTGCCTATGTACCTGGGCTTTGCCTATTTCTATGAATATAATATCTTTGATTACCTATAAAAAAAACAAACAAACAACCGTGTCCACAGTGGATGATTCTCATTCATAGCGATAAGCTTCTAATGTCACCACTAAGAAATAAATATAAAAATACATGGGAAATACCTGTCTCTTCTTTGGCTCATTGCTGGTGTAATTGAAATATAACGATGTTCCAACAAAGATGGAAGAACACTTTCAATGTAATCAAATTGGCCTTTGCGTTTGCTACAGTCTACTTGGAAAGGCTCCTTTGATGCAATCTCTGATGGCAACTCTTTCACAACCTTAATAAAGCCATTCATCTGGTGGATAAAGTATTCGACATCAAATACATCTGCAAAGCCACTGAGGTCAAGCAAATAGTTATAAAAAGATATCCCCTAAAATGGGAAAAAAACATAAACCTTATACATGCTTGGGAAACCTTTTTGCATCTAACTCATGGCATCATACAAATACAAAATTGGAGGGAAGTGAAATAATTTGGGAAAAACATATGTAGCTTTTCATTATTAATCAAAAAATATATGATAATTAATTTTATCAGATTTGCACAAGATGTAAAACAAAACAAGAGGAGAACAATGAATTAGCTTGATAATTATCTACTATGATCAAAGGTTAAAAATAATATTCATTTTTAGAAGGAAAGGTTATGAAATATGCTCGCCCGTTAGGGCAAGGACATGACATTTTGTCAAAAGCCTTTTCCATGTCTGCTTTAATAGCCATGAGTCCAACCCGGCCTTTTTTGCACCTCATAGTTTGGATAATCTCGTGGGTCAGAATAATATTCTCCTGAATGTGCCCATGGCTTGAAAATCTTACAGCCTAACCATGACAAAAATGCTAGATGTCTTCAAAGGTTGGCAATACTCTTAGTTTCTTCTAAACTGGAAACAAATGTTTGTGAGGATAACAAAAAATCTCACATATCTCACAACAATTGCATTGTAATTGACGAATATAAAGATATATTACCTCGACTCATTCCAATATGCAGCCACTTCAAACTTTGGCAAAACCAGGGTTGCATTTAACAGCCGGGCAATACCAAGACCATCACACAACTGCAGTCAAGATAAGTAATGTTTCATTGTTACCAAAGAAGCAATTAAATGTGACATTTTTTTCCAATGATCTGAAAGTTGTAATTGCAAAGCTGTCTAAGCACTCACATCTCTTCGCATCTGATTGAGGCCACCATAGCAATCCACTCGGATATACCCATTACTCTTAAGTTCTGCCACTGCAGCATTTCAACAAAAAACCAATGCAACTGTCTGCAATGAACGCTAATTAAAATTAACTCAGAACTTTAAAAACTAAAACTAAATCCCACCCCACTCTCCCTTCATTCCAAAAGTAATAAAATATTTCAAAATTCTTGTTATTCCAATCATCAAAAGTCCTTGCTATTCCATTAAGTTTTCAGATACCCAAAATTGTATAATCGTCGCTCGGAAATTCTCAAAACTCAAAGATATTCAGAACAATCATAGACTGACCTAGTGACCGCATTAACTTCTAAATTCTTTTGGTTTCTCTTGTATTTAGAAAACAAAATAATATTCTACATACTTTTGTCGCAGACTACCTAAAAAATCCAATATTTTTAATAAAGGTCTGGAGGAGTCTGTAAAAGCTCCACTTACCAGTTAGATCTCCTAGTTGCCACCACTTGCAAGGTCTCCATCCAATGATTCTCCGGACAGTCCATATGCTCGGTTTTCTGCATGAAAAAGTTAATATTTATCAGAAACAAGAGCCACAGAAACCAAACTCAGCCTCCAATAAAGTGCTAACAGAACCGAGAAACAAATAAGAAGTTGAAATTTCTTCTATTTATTCTCCGACATATGTGAACCGAAAGTAATCAGGCACGTGAATTGTAAAAACAAGTAATATCTGCGCTGAAAATCTCGTTTTTCTTCCATTTTCCTATACTTACACTGATGAATTCGAAGGAAGCGAGCTCTGGGAGTATGGAGAAGGAGGCGAAAGCAAAACGACAGTTAGGAGGAGAGCAAGCGGGACCACTAGAATCATAAACAGGGGTTTCACCGAAAAAATCACCATCTTTCAAATTCGAACTGAAAACCTCTACATATAGAGAATCTCTGTGCAGCTCAAGGCCAGATTGGATATGGAGGAGGCGAATTTATTTGTTCCGTTAGGGTTTGCTCTGATTGCGTGGAGAAGTGTTGGAACCCAGCGCAGCTGTGACTGATCGAGAATTTAGAAGATCGGTTTATAAAGTAATGGACCGTCGGTCTAGCTTTTGGTCAGAACCGATAGTAATCCGGTTCTCGATCCTTGTCGATTTATAAGCCTTCGCTTATTAGGTAATTATATTGAATTCTATAACAAGAATTTTTAGGTGTACTTATTTTTGTCCACTCTTTTATATGTTATATTAATATAATTAATTATATATTTAAAAAATTAATACAGTAAATCATATCAATAAAGAGCATAGAGAATATACAAAAGTGACTATATGTAACATTACTCATTTTATAATATTTATTACTAATTAAGTATTGCTACATATACTTATAATTTTATTTATTATTTTACTTGCAATATTTATTTTATTAGTTTTTTTAATTCAAATTCTGAATTTCAAATATTATTTTTTTCAACATATCAATAATTGACATAAATTAATTTTTTATAACTTTTTCTTAAAGTATATTTAGCATTTTCTTTTAAGAATTTATTGTTGTAGGATAGATTCACTTTATGGTAATAAATATTATAAAATTATTATTATATATTTTTATCTTAGATTTTAGATTTCGACAAACTCTAAAAAATACAAATATTTTATTACAAATTCGAATCAATTTCTACTCGAAACAAACCACAATAGTTACAATTCCTATTGAAAAACGAATATATTATCAAGTCATTTGGTTGGAGATAATTCCAAGCAACTTATAAAATCTTAATATTTACAGTAGTGGGTACTTATAATTGACAAAAACAAAAGATCTAAATCAGGGGAAAAAAAACACGTTTTACAAGTGGGTTCCATTATATTAAAAAAAAAAGAGTAGAATTTTCACACTTTTTTTTATAATAGATCATCTACTTTTAGCTTGGATGTTGAGATGAGAATTTTGAGTTTGAGTTTAGAGTTTAAAATATTAGTTTTAGTAATATTATTGTATTGGGATTTGAAAAAGTTGTATTGGGATTTGAAAAAGTTGAATTATTTATTATATTTTGTATGGGGATTTGGAAAAGGTGTAATGATGAGATGAGAATTTTGAGTTTGAGATGAGATTTATTGATTACCAAACCTGCCCTTAAACAAAATAGCTGTGTAAGATCATTTGTATATTTTAAACTTGTATATATAATTATTCATAATATTAATATATCACAAAAATGCGACACTTCGATAGATTTTGCAGAGCAACCTTTGAGATCATCAAGTGCTTCTTGTTTGAAAATCTATACTCAGGTTGTAGTATATGAATCTTTTGTTTATAGAGGATCAACTCCTTTATATATCCGCGAGTCTCTATGATCTCCCATGTATTAGGAGTAAACTTTTGAAAGACTTTGATACCATCAACTGTTTTGTTTTGGTTTCATTCAAATATATGATCAACTGAACTACTGATTATTCAAGCAGCTAATCATATTAATAGAATATAAAATTTATTTAGCATAAAGAAGTAAGATAGCCTTTGTCTAAGAATAAAAAAAACTCCACTAGTCATCTCTATATCACAAACTACATATAATTTTTTATTTTTTTTTATTTTATTTTAGCAAGTATGAAAATATGGATGATAAGTAATAGAATTCAATTGGTTAATTAGTAGGAATAAAATTAAAAATTAAAAAATTAAATATGGTATAGAATGTGTGGGAGGATGAGTAGCAAAGTTGATCTCTTCCTAAAAGGCCTTTATCATTTCATTTCACGAAAGCACGCCAAATTTCCATAATTAATTATATATCCAAGATATTGCTAATGGCCAGATCATCGCGTTACGCAAAACTACACATATAATTAGATTTATATGGATTCAGGAAAATATATATATATATATATACACACAATTAAGCGTGCTAGCTAGATCTCTTAATTGGTGGTGATAAAAAATGAGATCGTGCAAAGCTCGAAATTGGAACGTAAGTGGTATGCTCATGCGGAAGATATAAAATTGGTTGTATTGAAAGAGAAAACTCAAATTAATTTACGTCTTCAATGTATTACGTACGCATTATTGGCCTGGGGAGAAAATGCATGCATATGGGATCAGGCCTGAGGCTAGGAAGGTACATGGTGGTAATAGAATATTAACTATTGGCCGGGGGAGACAAAGAAGAAATGATCATCAAGATCAGATCAGCATCGGCATGCTTTCTATCGCTACAAATTAATATTAATTAGTGAATGTATTGTTGAAAACCATCAACCAAGGAGTCCAATACGGCCGCTCTGCACCGTCCTTAAAACTGCTCTGCACCGTCTTATATATATTATTGCAAATTGAACGTAGCTGCTGCAAGTCATCATCATTTGTCATCAATATTTGTTGATATTTAGTAAATCTTCTCCTAGAAAAAGAGAGCACTAATGTGTAAACTATGTGCATGCAAAACAAACAGATAGAGAGCTTTATCTGGGTGTTGTAATTTTTTACAAACACATTAAAATATAGTGAATAATTACTCCAGTTGAGATAGGCAAGTTGTCAAACCACTTAAATATTATCTCTATCCAATTAGTGTATTTTCTGGACAGTTTTGAGTTTAACATGTACGATATGATCAGTACCTTATGGCATATATAGACAAAACTGATCTCTTATGATCATCATCATTTCCATCGGCCATATACCTTACCTTATAAACTGATTTATATTTCCCTACGAAGCATTTTTAATATTTTATTTATTTTTTTGAAAAAATATTTCTTCTAATAATTAATTAGATCGATAGTTGTTTTAAGAAAAATAGTACCCTTCGACATTAATGTATGAAGCCTTTTGAGTTAAACGATCGGTATATTTGCGGCCTTTTGGTTCACCTATTATATTATATAAAAAACCATGAAGTTTACAAATATATGTATGTATATATACCATGCATGCACCTTGGTCTTGCGCCCATTAAATATTTGATTATCGGTCTTCGATGGAAAGGCTAATTAATCAACAAGATTCTTGCTAAGAGTCTAATTAATGGCTTGATGACATATGATTTGATTCTCTAAATATAAAACTTAGATTCGAAACCCTCCACCCCCTGTTAATGTACAAGATTCTCAACCTTGTTGCTCGGTTGAAAGAAATGGTACATATTATATGTGCATGAATGGGATAAGTACGTAATATATGGTGGTCAAAAAATTAACAAGCTGGACTACTTTCGATTGCCTGCACAACGAGAAATCAGAGATCAGCTTGCACTTACGAGATATTGATAGAACGAAATCGTGTGTATGTGTGTGTGTGTATATATATATGTGTGTGTGTGTATCAAACCAATGGCAAATTAAGATTAATGTACTGTTCTACTTTTAAGTCGATGTAAAGGACGAAAAATTCACACATCTAGTATATCAAGATTTGATTTGAAAGAAAGTTAAATTTTAATTTAATGTGACTCAAATCATGTACCTCAACGGTGTAGAAATTAGATGTCCTCCAAACTAATTAATTTGTAAATAAAATCTTTCATTCCCGGCCTTGATTTTGTTACTCTTGTGAGTGTGTGTAATATTAATCAACAAATAAAGTGTTGTCTAAAATTAAAGACAGGTGCGTACGATATATATATGTGTGTGTGTGTGTGTGTGTGTGATGATCATAACGGCTGCATATATAACTCTCTATTCTTCAACTACCTAGGTTAGGATCATGCATGCACTTACATTCTTCCCGCGATTAAAGTGACGAAGGAAAATTTTCCAAGATAAAAAGATCATGTAGAACTTTTCAGAACTCCTATATTATAATTGTATAAATTTTGTTTGTAAATACTCCACGATGACAAATAGAGTACATGCATGCATAATTTCATGAGTACCCAAACGTTACTTAAATCCATAGTGGTCATACCTTTTTAATATATTAAAAAGACATCCACCGATATTCTTATAAACTAGATCAAGCCTTTATTTAGTATTAAGAAATCCAAGTGGTTGAACTTCATCTTCTTGTTCAGGCCCCGATTGTCCTTTTCTCCACGCAAGTGGCAGGTGCTTTTGACGTGGTTGCCTGTTTACTTTCTTTTTCCTCCATGCAGATCCCATTCTTGTGGTTTTGACATCGTTACCACTTACCAGCATGTTTGAGCTGTTGTGTGTGTGTCTCTATATATACACTCATGCACACGCATATATATATATATATATATATATATATATATATATGCATGATTCTAAATATAAAATTACTAGTTAACACAAGTAAACCTGTATGATATACGTAAGTACCCATTTTTAAACCTTATCATCCTCCCAATACGTACGCATGCATCGTTCTCCACCACTATAGACGTACGTGTTACTATGTTTACTAAGTATGAATGAGCTTCTTCTTTTTTTTCCTTGCAAACATGATCATCTGATCAGTCTTCAGAGATTAGTAAGCTGATAATTGGTTGAGAAAAATTCTGAGAATGTTTTGAGGATTGTTTTGAGATATGTTTTTTTTATTAGCTAGGTCTTGTTAAAATAAATGGGAAATTTGAATAATTATGTTTTTAAATATGTTTTGTATTATAGTTTGTAAAAGTGGATAGGTAGATCTAGTTGAAAGCTGGTTGTTTGAATATAATTTTTTATGGTAGTACATTTTGTTAAAGTTGTTTTGAATTTTGTATTATTATTTTTTTTCATTTTTTACTAAAACCTAAGTATATAATTAGACTATCAAAAGCTGAGAATCGAAACAGAATATTTTTTTAGATTGAAATATCATGTTTGGATTGAAGTTGAAAACATCAATTTTGAAAAAAATCATGTTAACCAAACATGGCTTAAGTAGTTAGTGCATCATTTTCATATATATCTTTACGATCACTAGCTTCATTTGATGATATTGTTTGCTAGCTGGAACACTCATTAACTGTCCCCGCGTGGTAGTCACTTTCAGCTCTGTCATCCAGCAATAGCTAGTTGGAGTACTTTTTCCATGCAGCCATGCAAGACAATATCATGAAGTCAGGATGCAGTACCACAAATGAATACAGCTTTTTATGACATTATCTTTGTCAAATTGAAGTGTCTAGGCCATGTTTGGTTATATAAAATTAAAAGATTTATCTTATTTCATCTCAACTCATTATTATAATTTTTTTAAATTTTTATACAAAATATAATAAATAATTTTACTTTTTTAAATCTCAATACAAAATTAATATTATAAAATTATATTATAACAATCTTTTATTTATTATTATTTAAAATATCTCATTTCATTTCATCTCATCTCATCTCATCTATATAATCAAACACAGCCTAACTTAAGTTGGTCCCGAAGTTGACACTATTCGGAGCCATTCAAGATGGAGGCCGCATGCATGCCTCAAAATATGCATGCAATATATAAGGTTATCAAGTTCATTTTGGGCTATGACACTCCATCCATTACAAAGTACGTAATTATTCCGATCCATTAATCTATAATTGATAACGTGTTGGAGAATAGAGAAAAGTATATATCATGCGTTGGATATGAAACTTTTCTTCAAAATTATACGTAGTAGGCCGTTTTGATCAGCGACTCTCGATCGTCTTGCATACCTTTCAATGGAAATCAATTTCATTTATCATAATACTTTAGACTTGCATACATCCATTCACATGCATGTAATTTCACATTAATTCAAAGCGTGTTAGCCATACATACTCCCAAAGTAAATTATAAAGTGAGAAATGATATTTGCAGTTTTAAATTAGTATAAAAATTTCTTATATTCCATTTTAAAAAAATGGTTAAATCTGATATACCCAGGTGAACAAAATCATTTTTTGAAATCTTATTTGTTTTAAATGAATACGCAAGACTTATATACCTTAAAGTTATATATAGTATTATTCTTATAAAATACTCAGCACGACAAAAGTCCATGCTATTATTTGGTTACACAAAATTAAAAAATTCATCTCATCTCATCTCAACTCATCATTACAACTTTTTCAAATCTCCATACAAAATATAATAAATAATTTTACTTTTTCAAATTTCAATACAAAATTAATATTATAAAATTATATTATAACAATATTTTATTCATTACTATTTAAAACATCTCATCTTATCTCATCTATGTAATCAAACGGAAGTTCACTTCCAAATTACGTACCGGTAATAATGACTGGCCACTTAATTAATTAAGTGATACAGTATGGACAAATTGCGTGACACACTTGATATGCATATATATATATTAATACAGACATTTACATCTTTATTGTTTTATCCTTGCAGCATGTTACATATAGTTATAAAATGTATAAGCGATATACAATCATTTTGAAAAAGATTGAGATTTAATATTAAAATATTAATTTTTTTTATATAAATCTCATATTTATTCATTTAAAAAAAATGTTACATTTGCACACTATATATCTATAAATATTATTTATCTTTTGGCGCTCTTTGCAGGAATGTTTCCATCCATCGTTATATTGTCAAAATATCCTAATTATATACGTGCTAAAAAGACACGTCATTTTTATATATAGGCTGCAGAAAATTCTATTCTAATCAAATTTAGAAAGAGACAAAAAAAAAACCCTCTCATCTTGTATTTATTTTCTAAGGTATCGAATAATGGAGTTTTGCTAGTTACAAATATATTTTGTGTACCAATTCAAGCACTGATGATTTTTTTTTTATGAGAGAAGAAAAAAAAATCTTATTTCATAAAAATTATTTTTGCCTTCAATTCACATCGTTTCGTTAAACATATACCTTACATATTAATATCGGTGTGCAAATTAGTGTACAAAGTATACTTGCAAGAAGATTTTTCCATCGAACAGATTATAAATAAAAGTTTTTCTATATACAAGCAAAGTCGTATACTAATCTGTGTACTAATACTAATTCCTTTATATTCAAAATTTAAATTAGCACTATTTTTAATAAAATATATTTTTTGACCAATCACATTAGATTAGTACACATATTAGTGTGCAGTTGTGCTTGCAACTAAATTTTTCTAATAAATAAAGAGTTTTACTACGTACAAACAAAATTACATACTTATCTACATATATCAATACTGATTCTTTTATATTTAAAATTTAAATTAGCACTATTTTTAATAAAATTTACTTTTTAACCAATCACATTAAATTAATACACATATTAATACATAATTGTACTTATAATTAGATTTTTTCTTAAATAAAAGAAAACGGATAGATTCACTGCTAACGTGTCCCGGGCACCCACCTACGGAGTAGGTAAGGTTGACATCCGAGTCAGCAACGAGATGCCTACGTGTAAAACTCATCTAAGACATTGCATGCAGAGGAAACGTGGCTTGCATGAAAGAGTTCCACGGCGCCTATAGGCTATATATTGAGCCACTACCCTTCCTTCCTTTTCGACTGCGTGACTCAAGGAGTCCCACTCTTTCCAAACTCTTGCTTAATTCTATTTCGCTTCCCTGTTTGCCTCTTTTGCTATAATATCTAGCTATCCTAGTTTGCTTTCGCGGAGGAAAAACACGGCAGTATTATTATCTATTTGGTCAGTGTTTGTTCTTGGATTTGGAGTTTTTCTCGCGAAAATGAAAGAAAGCATGGCAAACCCTCTGCATCTCAAATCTTTGAACCACATATCACTTGTGTGTAGATCAGTTGAGGAATCCATCGATTTCTATCAGAATGTTCTTGGATTTTTCCCTATCAGGAGGCCAGGCTCGTTTGATTTTGATGGGGCATGGTAATTAATCTCACATGCACAATAAGAGTACATACGAAAATTCTAATTTAGAGAAAATAAACAGGAATAAACGGATCAAGAACATAATTCTTTTCAATTCTTCTCTTTTATTATTATTATTATTATTATTTTTTAAGTGAATTTTCATTTCTTCTCGATTCTTGTAGAAAAGTTTTGTTTTCGTTTTATTCTTTACATATTGTGATGGGTTCTGGTTTCCGAATGTTGTCGATATATGTATAGGCTATTCGGCTACGGGATCGGAATACATTTGTTGCAAACAGAGGATCCAGGTCATAACATGCCAAAGAAGACTGAAATCAACCCAAAGGATAATCATATATCTTTCCAGGTAATTTTCTGCCAAAATATATATGGCCTTTCTTTCCTTCTTTCTTCTTGTTTGTCAGTCAGAACGTTGCAGAATTTCATCTGAAGAAGTTCTTTAAATGAGGTATTAGATGAAATTATAGAATTATTCATCGTACTAGACAAACAAGGGACTGAGACATACACAAAAAAGAATTTGGATCAAAAATTGTGTTCAGATGAATGGAGGGCGGAAGATTCTCGAGTTGTTTTAGAACAATTTTTTTTAGAAATAGTTGATATTCAATATTTATGTGTCTTATTTGTCTTGCTACTTCAGACGAACTCTTAAATTTAAAGTCCAAATCAAGAAAATTTAATATGTCCTATTGAAAGCAAAATTTAAGTTGGGCTAAAATAAGTTTATGTTAATGTTCCTGTACGTGCACCAACGTCCCAAATATATTCAGTGATGCGAAAATTCGAGCATGAGGTCCATGACGTTGCTTGTAACAACGTTAATTTATATGGTCTCTAGCAACGTTAATTAAACGATGAAATTCATGTGGTTGATGGGCAGTGTGAGAGCATGAGCACCGTGGAGAAGAAGCTGAAGGAGATGGGGATTACTCACGTGCGGGCGATGGTGGAGGAAGGTGGGATTCACGTTGATCAAATCTTTTTTCACGACCCTGATGGCTTCATGATCGAGATATGCAACTGTGACAACCTGCCCGTCGTCCCTCTGGTGGGCGAGATGGCTCGGTCCTGCTCGCGTATAAACCTCCGGATGATCCAGCAGCAACAGCAGCAGATCCGAGTGGTCCATCAATAGAAGAATTGTTGGGTGGAGTGACGAGAATAAAACCATCCCAACTAGTTTGTCCCATTTTCGTGTCTCGTTTTGTGTCCTCTTTGTAATAAGGCAACCTTTTAATTCTTAATGGGAAACGGTTGCTTTCCAACTTTATTAAGAATTGGAATTTCCTTAGCTGTCTTGCATATTCTGGTCTCAAATGCAATGTTGTTGTTGGCAACACCAACAACTTGACTTTTAAGTCAGTTCCGTGACTCGTGTGTGGGGTACGGAGAGATGAGAATTATGCATGGTGAAGTGATCACCAACTTCTAGGTTCTACTGTGAGTCCGTGAGAGTTTGCTTTTGTTCACCTGAGAACGTGTAGAAATTGTATGTTCCAATTTGGATGAAAGAGATTTTCATTCTAGTCTATAAAGGGATCTTTTCACTGGTTTCATTTTACTTTTAAACGTTTATTCTGAGAGTATGCAGATTGAAGATTTTCAGATTGATTTGGTTTATATTCCAAGATTGCGTATTCTTTTAGCCTATCAAGAGTTGTGCGTGTAGCTGCGAGTCCTGTGATGTTACCTTGAAAGACGTGGGGAGAGGATTTATCTACTATTTCTGCTGGGTAGCGAACACTAAAATTGACAATGAACAGAGGCGCTTGAGCTTACCACCTCAACTCAGACACTCCAACAACCACCTATTTAGGAACTCTAGGATTCCATTCAGACTAACTATTCACAGGAATTCTGCTCGTGAATTTCTTAAGAAATGGGTCAGATCAAAAGATTTGACAACTGGGTTGGGTTAAGACTGATTTTGGCTGTAAATATGTTTGCAGTCAAAGCAGCTTAGCAGAAACTACCGAGTGAAGCAAAGACTTTTTAGGCATAATGCCAAGTTCTAACACAGATTGTCAGATTCTAGACCTGTTTCCTTACTGGACGATGAGCTCAAAGGACCATTGTGCCTATTGGTCCTCGTCCTTCCTTCCCTTCAACACCCTTTATCAGATGTGAGGTCAGATCGTTCCCAAGTATCAAATTTAATGATGACAGATTTTATCACCTAAAAGTAAAACCAATTTTTTTCACGTTTGCTATAATTAGAGTACCACGGGTTAACAGATCATTCGCATTCTCAAAGCAGATTGTCTGAGCTGAAAGGTGTTCTAAAATACAAGTAATCAGAGATCTGTATTCTGTAAGAATAATGACCAAAGGATGTCTGTCTAGGTGCAAAAAAATGTTATGAAGAACCATGATAACAAAATTTGCGTACTCCGAATGCTAAATCGATCTATGGATAAATGCTTTGAGCAAACTCGGCACATCTATGGCTTAGTCAAGAACCGTATATACAAGCTACAACAACTTTCAAAACAGCAAACAAAAGGAAAACAATTTATACTAAAAGAAGACAAATTTTAGTCTTTCATCGTTGAATGCCCAAAAACTTCCATCCTAATATATGCTGAATCCACTCTAAAACATGCATATCCATTAAAAGAGTAGAAAGAATCAGCAACAAATGAAAAGCGACACACAAACTCCATTAATACAGTCACACGGAGATCGATCGAAACAGGGTATTTCACAGCCCCCTTGCCAGCATTTGCTCGTAATTCTCAATGGATTCGAGCCTTTGGATCAAGAGCTGGTGCCGGAACTTCTTGATGAAAGCCTCAGAACTTTCATCAATGTCTTGGGGCGGCTTGCTCTCTGGCTTCTTTGACACCGCCTCCTTGTTCTTCTCCACATTATAAGACTTCACATCTCCCTTATCTCTGGAACCACTGGCCCCGGCCTGATCTCTTTCACGCTGTATAGTTTTCGGGGTACTATCGAATGGATGCGACATGGAGCTATTCTTCATTACAGCGTCTTCTCTTCTCTGAAGCAAACAAAACCGAGGATAGGAATTCTTGATCAAGTCCTTTGCTTCCACCTATATATAGAAGAAAAAATTGTATTATTTTACTATGGAGTCAAAACTGCAATTATTTGTTCCCCATTAGAGTGAAAAAAGGTTTATAAATGGAGGTTGGGCGCCCAAAGTGCAAATCTTTGCTGACTTAGAAAACGAAGTAAGTTGGTAATTAACTATGAACTAAGCAAGTGATTGGAGCTTCCAATTTCTAAATGAATATATAGTGCGGCTTAAGGCATGGCCCCCGCATGGATTAGGATCGGAAGGTGCCGATCCAAGCGCCAGGTATCCAGTGATGGGAACAGATACATACATACATTTATAGATATATATATATATTTGTTTGAATTATTAGAAAGAAGGAAGGTTCGTGGATGATTACTAATGAGGAAGAATATATAGCATGGCATTTATACCAAACTCCATAATTGTGTATAGATGCATTGCATGCACATGTTGTATCCAAGAAACATGATGGACGCGTCTCGTTGCACATGTGAGCACATATTGATGAGTATGGTAAGTGGTCATCATCACGGCGGATGCCTTAAATCATAGATGTCAGATAATTAGGATCAGGAATGGGTTGAGGGGAGGGCTTCAATGAATTGCACTGGTGCATGCCTGGGTTGCCATTTTTTCTTTTTCTTTTTCTGTTTTTTTTTGTTCGATTTGATTTTCATGCGGTCTCCCTCCTATCACATCTTCGTAAAAATACGAGTTTAAAACTTTTTGTCACTGAAATCAGTTGAGAAATACTCTAAATTTTGAAGAGAAATGATACTTGCAGTTTTGAGTGTATAAGTTCTACGTAATTATTTTAAAAAAATGAATAAATACACATGAAAAAATTAATTAATTTTTTAATAATGAATTATTTTTTTTTTAAAATAATTATATGACGCTTACACACTTCACAATTGTATATAACATTACTCTATATATATATATATATATATATATATATAGCGTCACTAATGCACCTTTCACGGGGATAACCTCTCTTTTTTATTATTAATAATGGGTTAGAGAAATAGCCAAGTACTACTGCACTTAAGGAAAAGGAAAAGAAACCCCAGTCATTAATTATTACTTAGAGAGGAAAAAGAAAAAACCATTTTTAAAAAAAAAAATTATCCGAAAATGGAACAAGATGGAGAAGGTTCTCAAAATATATAGTCTGTTGGGTTTCTATGAAAATATTAAACTCTTCTACGAATAGTGCTTCGTCGACTTCAATTACCAGAGCAGGGTGGCTTCTGGGTCTCGGAGAAAAGAAAAAGACGAGCTTGCCAGATATCGTGAAGTCGGGTGACCCGGTTCTTCACGAACCGGCCAGGGAAGTTGAAATTGAAGAAATTGGGTCGGAACGGATTCAGAAGATAATTGATGACATGGTTAAGGCTATGAGAACGGCTCCTGGAGTTGGCCTTGCTGCTCCTCAGATTGGAATACCTCTAAGGGTCAGTTTTGAATTCTGTCTTTTTCTTTGATGGGTCACAGCGGTCAGTTTCGCTTTTCACTTCTTTGTCCATTCTAATCTCTTATTTTCCTTTTGGGTAGTAAGTGTGGAAAAGAGAGGAAAAGGCGTAGAAAAACATGGTTTCATAATTGCTATGTTTGTTCTGGCATGAGGTTCACGTCTAGACATTTTAAGTTTTCTCAGTCTTCATATTAAACTATAGAGGATATTACCAGTAAACTATACGGGAGGATATGGGGCTCCGTGTACTGTGTCTTTGGCTGTCGTGAAGCTAAATATTGAGCATATTGCTTTGACTAGTGAAAGTGAGTATTGGTAGTGGCAACTTGAAGCTGCATTGGTGCACAAGATTGTGCATTACTCTTTTCTTTTCTTTTTTCTTTTACTTTTTTTTTTTCCTTTTACTTATTAAAAAAAAAAAAAAAATTGTGCATTTCTTTTTATTTTTCCTATCATGAAACAATGCATGACATAAAATCGAGAGAAACGTGTTTTGCGTTATGGCCCATTTTACTTTGCTCGCTGCTTGATCGGAAGGATTACCCTTTTGTTGTTGTTAACAGTAGTATTTGTGAATACAAATCGATGAACCCACTCAGTGATCATCATTTTTTTGTTAATAGATACAACAGATATTATGATTTGAATTCGGCTTTTCTCATATAAATTTACATCCTGCAAAAACCTACATCAAGGAAGTGGGGGAAACTAACTTATCGACTGTCTTGTCATTTTATCTCTACAGATAATAGTTTTAGAAGATACAAAAGAATATATTAGCTATGCACCTAAGGAAGAGACTAAAGCTCAAGATAGAAGACCTTTTGATCTCCTGGTATGTCAAATTGCAAGGATGACATTTAAATGGTAGTGATATTTGTAGCATCCAACAACTTCCTGATAATTACAATTTTTGGTTCTTTTGAGGCAGGTCATTTTGAACCCAAAGCTTAAAAAGAAGAGCAACCGGACTGCACTATTTTTTGAAGGGTGCCTGAGGTAAACACAGACAGTTGGGAGTAACTTTTAAGGTGTTTTTATATATATAATTTTATTAATATCTTTTCTAATTCAACAGATAGATTTCTGTTCCTTTCGACCCTTTGTCCTTTTGACTTTGATTTGCTTGTTGAATGATATACATGAACTGAAACTAAATTGCAAGCTTTGTTACAGTGACCATTTTTTCCAGTAGTATTTTGATGAATGGAGAAGTTTCTAGTGTCAAAATAATTATTCAAATTCATTTAAGGCATTTTTATATTATATATTCTAGTTTTTATTTTGTACAACAAGGCCTCTCAGAGGACACGAATCAAATATTAAAAGTCAAGCTAGAAATAAAGGGGAGACTGCTCAACACAGGTGATGGCAACAGCATTTTATAAGATCCTATGACCTATCTTGTCCCATTACATGCAGTTATGGCCCTATTTTCTTCAAGGGGTCATTTTTCTGATTACTGATCTTAACTTTTACATGCTCTGCGACATTGAATAGAGTTAATTTGAGCACATGTGGATCCTTATTTGGCACTGTCGAATGGTTTGCAAAATTGAGAAGTGTTCAGCTACAGAAATTTCTTGAACGATGTGTGATCACTGTGATATACAGTTTTCAAGCATTGGTTTGTGCTAATATTATTGGGAGACCCTGTTCTTTGAACAGAAACTGTCTCAATGCTTCTGAAGCTTCTAGTGCATTTTGTGTTTATATGTGTGATATATAATTTGATAGGTAAACCAAGACAGATTTCAAATCGTGGGCTTGAGTAGGTTAGTGAAATCATTACCAGATGTGATTCAACCTCAAGCTCCCATGCTTGAGTCAAAACTAAGCCAAGCTTAACCTCTCAAAAACTTGTCTAGGATGTGAATCTGAGTTACAAGATTGAAGATTAGCTCAGGAGGAACCACCATCTATCGTGTAAAGCAAGCTAAATCTAAATTTTAGTATTGAATGTAATATGCTTGGGTATGGGAAAAATATTTGAATTACTTATAAAAAAAAAAAATGGGAAAAATATTTGAGTGCTTGTGACAGAAATGGATGATGCCCACAAAACAGGGACAACTATGTCTCCTCATTGCTCCCTTTGCTGAAAAACTAAGGTTTGATGGAATTAACATACAGGGCTATTAGCCTATTATATCAGCTGGAAGATTTTATATTATTTTCTGTAGTATATGTAATAATTCTATTTGCATGCATCTAACTTGATAGGAGCTTCTGCCACACTGTTTACATTTTTACCTTCCAGTGCTCTTACTTCATGTTCTTATGGTGTCCAAATGACCATTGGTTACATTGAGAAATTTCTGCTTCTACTTTCCATCCCATGGAAAAACAATGCTAGAGTGGTACTTTCTTGTAAAAACTATTTAGTGTTAGTGATGCAAGGTGTCCTTAATGTAGCACTTCATTTTGGGTACTCCATCTTAGCGTCAATCGATTTCTGACCTTGTAAGAACCAAGGTAAGGTTAATGAATTCTTTTTTCTCAAACTTAAGATCCAACATTATAACTTGATGAGAAATGTTTGTTTTGCAAAAAAAAAATGTCATTGTTGTGATACAAAATTGTAAAACTCTTTTTATTGTAAAGAAGATCTAGTGTATTACATCTATCTACATCAGTCTGTGAACTTTACTTTGTGAGATCTCTTTGTCAACCTTGCACTTCTTTAACTTTATTGTGTGGAAGGTTAATATTTTGGATTGACGAATCGTAGGAATCCAAGGCACTTTAAAGGTGTATGTTCTGATGTCTGATACTTTGAATTCCATTTGCAACTCAACTGTGATTTGTATAGAATTCATGGCCTATGGTTGTTAAATCTAATTTTATTGTCATATTCTGCAGTGTTGATGGATTCAGAGCAGTGGTGGAGCGGTACCTAGATGTTGAGGTTGCAGGTTTGGATCGTTATGGCCAACCCATCAAAATAGATGCTTCAGGCTGGCAGGCCCGTATTTTACAACATGAGTGTGATCATTTGGAAGGAACTCTTTACGTCGATAAGATGATTTCTAAAACCTTTAGAACTGTAGAAAACTTGGACTTACCTCTTGCTGACGGATGCCCCAAGCTTGGTGTTCGCTAGTACTTGGAGCTGGACATAAAATTTGATATGCAGTTCCGTGAGGCTTGATGGAATTGTTCCAGTACTGCTTCTCGATGCAATTAAGCATGCTGGAATTCAAGATTCTTTGCTTAAGATTGGAAGCTGTATTCGTGTTAACTTGGAGGGTCGTATTCCCGGCAATAAGATAGTGCTTCAAGATTAGTTCAGCTCATATTGTGCAAGTGCTTCAATATTGGAAGTTACCAAAAAAATACATAAACCTTACCACTGAATGAGGAGGATCGTAACTTTTCCTTTTATCATTCCAACCGAAGCATTTGTCTTTGTTTCTTTGGCATTATTGAAGATGAATGTGTTGGCTTGAAAGTTCTATAATAATAAAGGTCTTTTCTCTACGTTCATTTGGTATCATAAACACTACAGAATGCTCCTCCATCGTTATAACATTTCAGAATAGCCGTATGAAAGAGAAAAGGCACAGCATCGTTGACTTTCACTAAATTATGCTTTGTTTAGTTGAATATAATTGGAATGGTCCTTCTGTGCGTACGATGATTTACGGAAAATGCTAACATGCTAATTAATTATAACGTGTACAAGCTGAAAATTATGTAAATCAGTCTTTACACGCCATAAAGAAAAACAAACGCTTTCCAGTTGGTTTGCCATGGCCTGTTTCTTGGTGCGTGGGCTATTAGAAGGCATGCTTAGGCACCAACCTATATATCCTTGACTAATGATTGAACCGAATAAAGTCATGCACTATATCTGTATCCGAGTTGATCTCTTTGCCATGCTTCCATACATATTAAGAACTGAATGACCTCTCTTCAGAAAGATTGAATTGCAGAACCCAGGACTTCCTGTTTAATGCAGCTTTCACTACATGAAAAGCATGAAGGTGGGTGTACTAAACCTGAACTCCAGCCACTAGCTTTCCAACAAAAAGATCTTGTAATTCCCCTCGATGACGGGAGAAGCTGAATATCTTCCAAGTATAGCCCTTCGCACGGGGAGTCATCACTGCAGCCAAATTTTATTGCTTCTTCAGTAGCTGAAGTTCCTTTGATGTGTGTGAAGGATATGTTCTCCACTTTAACAGCCAAGGTCTGCATTCCCATGGGATGATAGATGTTAATCTCTGTTGCTATATTCTAATTCAAACAGCTCTATTCACGAAATGGGTGGGAAGAAGAGGAGGCCAGAGTCTGCAGTCCATACATAAAAGGTCACAGCCACACAGGCTTACCAATTTCTAAAGACTATCCCGTTTTCTTGATAGAAAATTCAGGACCGTTCCATGCTGAATGAGGTGTCCTCATAGGGCAATAATGACATACAACTATTATAGAAGAAAAATTATGTTATACATTTTTTATGCTATGCATTATGTATATGATGAATGCAATAGCCTGTTCCTAGAATATGACTTCTCATCGTTCTCAAGGCACACTTCATATATACATGGATGCAAAATGAAAAAATAAACGCCAATTTTTCTTTAAACAAATGTGCCCACGTTAATCCAGTCTACCATTACAAGAATGGAGGAATTTTTCTGGACCCAATTCTATAAATAGTTGTATAAAGCAAATTGAACTGGGGACATTCCCTGGAAAGAATTGCTTCTAGTAATACTAATTATTTAAAGTTTTAAGAATTGCAAACCTGATTTGCACATGGCAGCCATGAATCACAGTAATATTGATCTATAACGATTGGATTTGATACATTTTCCATCAACACATTCTGGAATGAAATATCAGTGGCAAAACCACTACCTCCCTGATAAAGATATAAGAAAACAACGATTCAATCAGCTAGGAAATTTGTATTTGTGTTGAGAGAGAGAGAGAGAAATGCAAGCTTGGTGAAGAAGATTACCTGCCATGTTTTGATCCTCAACCCATTCCGAGTGTTGGAGAGGAAAGCTCCATCAACCATCACATCATGCACCTGCGACCATGAGTTTGACTTTCCCAAGCTTCCAATACTAAAGGATGTAGATCAGATTAAAGTTAAGGTGCTGAAACCCACGGTTATAACTTATTGAAATTAAGCAGTAGGACAACCTTATGCCATGACCTGGGCCACAGATAATGTTTCTGATCCTGATCCGAGAAGAGTTGCTGACAATAGAGATGCAGTCATCCCCTGGAGTAAGTGCAAGATCTCACTGTAAGGTAACGGGTAATGCATAACTTGGAAGAAAAATAAATAAATATGTGAACTTTAGAAAAACAGGTAAAAGGTTTGGTGCAGGTTGTCCTTTCCTTTGGTTGTCAAGAAATGAACAAATAACAGAGATGGTATTTATTTTTATTCATTTCAAGGTAACACAGTGGATTGAACCAACTGACCCGCCACCCATTTTTAGAGAGGGAAAGTGTCACTAGAACCAGAACTCATCAGCCACAGAAAGAGCATTTTCACCACAAACTTTCCAACCTTGTTAAGTTGCAGCATGTGGTTCTTATCTGTCTTCCTCACAACCAAATTGAAAATATGTTTCTCTATAAATTTCAACAATGCATTTAGTTATACAGTAGTCAAAATTTAGGCATATGGGCATTTGAAGCTATAACACAAATAACCATGTCAGCATGGAAATCTGAGTCATATAACGTGTAGTGTAGCTGTGTAGTCTAGAGTTAATTCTTCTGAATAAAAATTACTTTCACAAAATTGGGCTTTCTGTAATAAATTGCTTTGATTGGTGGAAAATTCATGATGAAAAAAAAGGAAGTAAAGTTAACATTCACATAAAAATCTGCGAACCAAAGGAAAAAAGAAAAAAGACAAAAAATGTATAAGCTTCATTTTAAGTGTGTAAAGAAAGACGCTTTCTACCAGCAACTTGGAATGAAGCTTAGTATTGCAACACTTCTGTAACACAGTAAATTATGTGAATGTCTATAGGAAGGTGGTGAATGGGATCTCACATTGCTTGGGAGGGAGAAGCTCAAGCCCTTTATAATGATTCCAAGGAGCTTTAAATTGTAACACTGGCTATACCAGACCAAATGTGACTTGGGCCTTCTTCAATATTTACAAATGATGTCAAAGTAAACCTCAACAAGTGTGGAACTTGAGCCATACCACCTATGATGGACCATGTCTAATGGGTATGTGGGATCTCATTCACCAGCTTATTATATGCAATCACACAAGCCAAGGTATTACAACTTTTGTGCATAACCAACCTGTTCTTATTATGCTATCCTTGAGCTCAACACCTTTTGATGCACTGATGTGAATTCCATCAGTATTAGGGCTATGAGCAGGCGCTATCACTTTGAGATGGGATGCAACAACCCGAAGACACTTGGTGAATGCCATGTGCATTTGTTGACTATTAACTGCCATGAGGTTCTTGACATTCAAATACTTGCACCTATGGAAAGTAATGGCCTGCATTATAGTTGTCATACCATATCAGGAAAATAAAATCATTGAGTGATTGCTAATCTTCCCACAATGATAAAATGCAGAGACAATCAAATCAATGGAACTAACAAGAATAACTCCAGAAACAAAGAATCACTAACCGTTGGAGCATGTTGGCATGGCTGCCATAAGACAATTTGAAGCCACAGTTAGTGCAAGTAAAAGAATCTTTAACAGAAATAAGTTTGAGGAGCAAGACAGCAATACATTTGTTGAGTTGGTCTTGCAAGACCGATCCCACCATTTGTGTCCCATCCCATTGATTGTGCCTCCCCCTTCTATGGTAAGGTGGTTCACCCCATGGAAGTAGAGCCATTTACGTGGATTCATACCGTACCAGGCATCAGGATCTTCAGGTGCAACTATTTTACCAGAGATCTATTAAAATATAACGAAATAAAGTTAAAACAAGGAAATATAGAAAGAGTTTTGAAAGGAGAATCATCTTCTTGAAAAGCAAGAGAAACATGCAATATTTTGGTCTAATTAGATTATTAGGAGAAATCTGAATAATTTTTGGAATGCACCTGTAAAATGACCTTGGACTGGCAAGGCCCGGCAAGATCAATAGGATGAATCATAAAAGTGTTTCCAGCCGGAAGTACAATTCTTGTTCGCCGAGAGAAAGAACAAGCTAGTTCCCAAGCATCTTTGAAAGCCTGAAAGCATTGTAGTACTATACTCAAGGCTGGACTTTGAGAAATGTGATGTGGAGGAAATAGTGATCATGTAGACTTAGTTTTGACGCCTGATATTTATAACCGAGCATAAACAACATATTTTTTTTATGATAAAGAAACTTCATCCCTAGGGATGAGTTCAGAATCCTTCACCAAGCCAGGCTACCGAATGCCCATAGAAATGGTAAATGTGCTTTCACCTATCTTTCCAGAAATAAAGCAATACTTTTTTTTATTGCCATAGAATGCAGGAAACCCCCATCCCACCCTCCCTGCCCTCAAAATAAAGTTCAAAGCGAAAAAGAAACAAAAAAAAAGAAAAAAGACTTAGTATTTTATGGAAACAGTCTCAAAATCAATTGAGATTTCTAACATCCATTTCTTTCCCAGTTTTCCTTAGCAACTAACAACCGTCTCTGAATAAACAAAATAATTCGGCTGATGGGCAGGTCCGAACTGTCTTCATTGCGCCGCGCCCCCCCCCCCCCCCCCCCCCCCCCCCCCCCCCCCCCCCCCCCCCTCCTCCCCCCTCCAAACCCCAAAAAAAAAATTCCATCCAAACTTTAAAATATATTCTACAATGTTGTGAGTTCAAATTTACCCCCAAAAAAAAAAAAAAACTGTTTCACTTAATAATCACCATCTTCTGCAATTGAAATTAACCATTACAAAAAACACGGAATTGTTCTCAACAATCTTGAAGACCCCAAAAGGCTCACATAAGCTCTAGGCAATGATGTTATCTAATTAAACTCGATCCTCTAAACAAATCTCTCAACCACAAGCAGCCATGATTTTCAAAGAATATGTTTATCATTCGAATTTAATAAGACACCTCAAGTACATTATTAAATCATTCACTGAATTCAAATGACTACGCCTACACTAGAGCTCGTTTGGCAACAGAGATGAGATATAAAAATTTTAAAATTATCTAAACTTCTCATAATTTCATTCTCAAATTTCACTCAAACACAACACTTTTCAATTTCAAATCTTCAACATTTCTATTTAATTATTACCTAATCATTATTCAAATACAAAAATAATATTAAAATAAAATTTTTCAAATTAATAATATTTTTATTCTAACTTTTCTCCATCCTTTCACAAAAATAACATCGCAAATCATTTTACTTTACAGAATTATGAGATATCAAGTGTCTAAACGCGCCCTTAATGTATGTAATTATGAGCTGTGATTATGAGAAGTTAATTAGTAGGCGAATCGACTACCTTGGTATCATCATGGAGACCGTCGCCTTTTGCACCAAAATGACTAAGAAAAAGAACCCGTTTGGATTTGGGTCTGATCCTGGTCGACCCAGGTTGTGGGAGCTGTAAGAGCGAGTCGAAACCTTCTACATATATGAGATTGGAGGTCAGAAATATGAATGTGTGAAGAAGAAAGGTGAGGCATGTCGAAGATGAAGAAGATCTCAGGTTGGTCATGTTCCCTCAGACATGAGAAAAAGGTAGGAGAAATTTGAACAAGTTGGGGTTTTGTGGCTTTTGTCTTCAACAGTGATATTTGGAGAATCTGGAAAGCGCAGCATGTCTTGGCAACCCCGCCTCCGCCCTCTTCGAAAGTTACAAACTTTAGTCGCGGTTAACTATACGCCGTTTATTTGTTTGCTCATCCCAGCGTACTCCATTGATGGGACCATATCCATGAGTCCATTAAGATGGCGTCTACCAGTAGCTGTACCCCCAAGAACAGATATTTCCTTGTAAATTTGTAATCCCTGTACTCCCTGTGACACCCTTCCTTTGAGAAAACGAGAGGCCTAGACCGTTAAAAGTTGGAAGGTATTCCCTTTTAGCTTGAATCATAATCTATAGACGATAGTTTTATTTGAAAATTCAATGGAGTACTAAACGATTAAGATTGTTAATCTAACATGAATTCATATTTAAATCCGAATCCAATACTTAATACATACCACTTACTTGAAAATAACTCAAGAATCATTGAGCTAACGATCATTTTCTGCGTGATTGCAAAGTTAACGCAGAATTAAATATAGTTACGAGGATTTGTTTAGTTAAGTCATTTAGAAGGAAATGATTTGAACCATTCTAAAGTTTAGAAATTTCAGACTCTCTTTCAATAAAATAAATTTTTTTTGAGAAAAATTCAATAAAATAAATTTGGAATTCATATTAAAAAAAATTATTTTTTAATTATAAATTTCACTACCATAAGATTGTATTTTTGCTTGATGGTTAAAAAATTGACTATTAGTGTATTAGTATATTTTTTCTTTTTTTAAAATATAAAAAAAAAATAATAATAATTAGCCTAGATGTACCCTGGGTGGCATAATAGCAACCCCTTAAAATTAGAGTAACGCTACACCCACCAAGGGTGTAACTCGAGAAGAGAAATGATATTTGCAGTCGTAGTTGTGCAAGCGGCGTGCAGTTGTTTTGAAAAAAATGAATTAATATAGGACCCACATGAAAAAAAAACTAACTTTTTAATCGTGGACCTCACTCCTTTTCAAAGCGATTGCGCGACGTTTACACATTCCACGACTGTATGTAGCATTGCTCAACTTGAGAATAGGTCTTAAGAACGCCAAATCTTCTTTTATCTATATATATATATATATATATATCGGTATCCATACAGGGATCGACTGTATAAAAAAATATATACAGTTTTTTTACAAGTAGAAGCCCGACACAACCAATCCAAAATCACTACGCTGTGCCGACAGCATTGAAAGAAGCCGGTATATTTTGGCAAGCAATCCAAGGAAACTTCCTTGGGGGAATCTACCGAGACCCACATCTTTAGGAACGCACATTCCCTAACCCATAATTGAAGCCGTATTTTCGCAGCCACACTCTTTTAGCTTACCACAAACAGTAGTAGAGTCATTAAAAATATCAAAAATTATATCACTAATTAGTTAGAGATGTGTGATGTAAAGCTTTTTAACAGCACAAATAATTTTGAATTTTTTATTTGGAATTTATAATAAAAAGTTATATTCATCTACCCTACACCACATACATGTTGGAGAAAAAAATAAAAGAGTTTTCTACTAGGATAGATTTATATTATAGGGCTACTGAGTAGAATAACTCTTTACAATATATATAATCTTTGAAAAATTATATTCATGAGTCTTACACCACACATCTGCTTTTATTTTTTTTTTTTTCCTTCAGCAAATGTGTAGTGTCGAATAACTCATAATCTTTTTAATAATTATCTGATATTATTTCCATTATAATTTTCTAGCAAAATAATCATCATATATTAATTTCGTCCCACCATATAATTAGTTATGAATAGTTATATTTGAATGTATTTACATCATACATTATTTATGTGGTATAATTTAATTTAAAAAATAAATTTTATAAATTATAGGAATAATACGTGGTATAAAAGTTTTCAAACATCACTGGTAATTAATTAATGAGGTATGCTACACAACCTCCCACACACCACACTCCACTTTTTTTTCAATTTTTTAATATTTTTTTAATATATTTTTTTGAGTTTATTCTTTTTAAATTAATTTAGTTATTTTATTCATTATTTATATATTAAATATTTAATAAAAATTAAAATAATAAAAATTAAAAAAAAAATGTGGAGTGGGGAGGTTGTGTGAATAGTAAGAGGTTGAGTAGATTTTTTCTTAATTATATGGGTTTTGAATCTGAGTTGAGTTGCTCCGAAAGGTTTGTAAGCAAGGAGGAACTGACATTATGGAGTTGGGAATCGGGACCGATGTGTAGTTGGGCTGGGCTAAAAAGGGAGGTCCGGGCCTAGAAACTAGTTGGGACCAGGGTGTATCAACTATCAACTGAAGATAATCTCGCGTAATCAAATAGGAAAATTCCACGCCTGGAGCTCCAATATCTCAAATAATGAGAAGAGAAAAAAAAAAAAAATCAAAAGTCAAATGTTCATTATTTTTAAAAAAAAAAAAATCTGTCAAATATGGTTGCGGGAAAGGACTTGATGGACGGCAAACAGGAGGAAAGCAGATGGTCCAATTTGACTGCAGTCGTGTCCATAACACGTTGCGTTGCGTTGCGTTAGTACACCTACATGGATTGATATAATTCAAACACACCGACTATAAAAGTAGCAAAAATTCTTTTTTAAGTCCATAATTTATAACAAAGTTGTTTGTGGTTTGGTTTGAGGGATACGGTGTGTTCATCGTTGAGAGCATCCCATATTCGTTTTTTTTTTTTGTTTTTTGATTAATTACGTTGTTGAAAATTAAGGTGGATGAGATGAGTGATAATGATAATGTCTTGCCGTTGCCGAGATCGACCAAATTCCTTCATTGAAGATGAAAGTCGCTTTCTGAATCATTTTTATTTTAATCCTTTTTTAGCGTCATGTGAATGCCGGTGGGTCGACCGAAAGGGACCCTCACGCCTTTTCAAACCAATTTATTTATGGTTATAATTTTTTTTACCGACATTAATAATTAATTTCCGTTACGCAGATCAATGGTTGGAATATATCATAGACCACGAAATTCTAATGGCACAGAACAACATTCATGATCATGATATATATACGTACATTGCTGCTTACCCATACTAATTAATTATTACTTTATTTAGATTAATGCAGATTGCTAGCAAATATACATCGTATTATATGTATTATTCTCACACGAAATAGTTTTCTCAATACAAATCCTTCACCCCATTTTGTTGGGGCTGGGACATGCACTTCACTCACTAATTGCCACTTAATTTTTTAAAATCATGACTCTCCACGTTTAAAAAATCGATATATAACGTGATCGAACACGTACTACGAGTAGAAAGTAAAACGATTATCGCGAGGTAAACAATATTTTGAAATTCTTTAATATTAAATGAGCTAGCTAGCTTATGGAAGGGTAGTTGAGCTTAATATAAAAAAAAGAGCCTGAATTCTTGGTGTGAACATTAGTTATAGTCTATCAACCAATGGGGGTTTAGAAGCGGCATATGATCTAGAATTGGAGTTGGTGGCCGACCGGGCATTAATTCATCAATCACATTTTAGGAATTAGAAGCTAGCTGCATGCTATACATCATCCCCACATGTCATACACTATACTTTTAAAAAAAAATAATTTTAAAATTATTTTTAGATTTATTTTTCTTAAACTAATTAAATTCTTCTACTCATTATTTAAATATCAAATATTTGATAAAAGAAAAAAAAAATATATATATATATANATATCATTAAATTTTTTAAAATATACATTCTTAGTTATTAAATAAAATATATATCGGTATCCATACAGGGATCAACTGTATAAAAAATATATACAGTTTTTTTACAAGTAGAAGCCCGACACAACCAATCCAAAATCAACTAAGCTGTGCCGACAGCATTGAAAGAAGCCAGCATATTTTGGCAAGCAATCCAAGGAAACTTCCTTGGGGGAATCTACCGAGACCCACATCTTTAGGAACGCACATTCCCCACCCTGGGCCACCCATAATTGAAGCCGTATTTTCGCAGCCACACCCTTGTAGCTTACCACAAACAGTAGTAGAGTCATTAAAAATATCAAAAATTATATCACTAATTAGTTAAAGTTGTGTGGTGTAAGGCTCTTTGACAGCACAAATAATTTTGAATTTTTTAATTAGAATTTATAATAAAAAATTATATTCAACTACTCTACACCACATACCCGTTGGAAAAAAAAATAAAAGAGTTTTCTACTCAGATAAATTTATATTATAGGATTACTGAGTAGAATAACTCTTTACAATATATATAATATTTGAAAAATTATATTCACGAGCCTTATACCACACATCTGCTTTTATTTTTTATTTTTTTCCTTCAGCAAATGTGTAGTGTCCAATAACTCATTATCTTTTTAATAATTATCTGACATTATTTCCATTATAATTTTCTAGCAAAATAATCATCATATATTAATTTCGTTCCACCATATAATTAATTATGAATAATTATATTTGAATGTATTTAAACTACACATCATTTACGTTATATAATTTAATTCAAAAAATAAATTTTAAAAGATAAATTTTATAAATTATAGGAATAATACGTGGTATAAAATTTTTCAAATATCACTGGTAATTAATTATACGAGTTTTGAATATGAGATGAGTTTCTCCGAAAGGTTTGTAAATTGTAAGCAAGGAGGAACTGACATTGGTTTTTCATAAGGGCGGTGCTACACGCACCGCTGGGAGCTCCCGCTGGGGCTCCCGCTAATGGTATAAAATTTTTTTATTTTTATATATTTATTTATATGTATTTTTTTAATACTTTTAAATATTTTTAAAAAAATAAAAATAAAAAACACAGCGGTAGAAACCAGCTGTGGAAACCAACGGTAAGCTTAGTATTTTCCTTTTCATAAACAATTAATCCGCAGACCCGTTTTCTGGAGTTGCGAATCGGGACCGATGTGTAGCTGGGCTGGGCTAAAAAGAGAGGTCCGGGCCTAGAAACTAGTTGGGACCAGGGTGTATCAACTATCAACTGAAGATAATCTCACATAATCAAATAGGAAAATTCCTCGCCGGGAGCTCCATCTCAAATAATGAGAAGAAAAAAAAAAGAAAATCAAAAGTCAAATGTTCATTATTATTATTATTATTTTTTTAAAATCTGTCAAATATGGTTGCGGGAAAGGACTTGACGGACGGCAAACAGGAGGAAAGCAGATGGTCCAATTTGACTGCAGTCGTGTCCATAACACGTTGCGTTGCGTTAGTACACCTACATGGATTGATATAATTCAAACACACCGACTATAAAAGTAGCAAAAATTCTTTTTTAAGTCCATAATTTATAACAAAGTTGTTTGTGGTTTGGTTTGAGGGATACGGTGTGTTCATCGTTGAGAGCATCCCATATTCGTTTATTTTTTGTTTTTTGATTAATTACGTTGTTGAAAATTAAGGTGGATGAGATGAGTGATAATGATAATGTCTTGCCGTTGCCGAGATCGACCAAATTCCATCATTGAAGATGAAAGTCGCTTTCTGAATCATTTTTATTTTAATCCTTTTTTAGCGTCATGTGAATGCCGGTGGGTCGACCGAAAGGGACCCTCACGCCTTTTCAAACCAATTTATTTATGGTTATAATTTTTTTTACCGACATTAATAATTAATTTCCGTTACGCAGATCAATGGTTGGAATATATCATAGACCACGAAATTCTAATGGCACAGAACAACATTCATGATCATGATATATATACATTGCTGCTTACCCCTACTAATTAATTATTACTTTATTTAGATTAATGCAGATTGCTAGCAAATATACATCGTATTATATGTATTATTCTCACACGAAATAGTTTTCTCAATACAAATCCTTCACCCCATTTTGTTGGGGCTGGGACATGCACTTCACTCACTAATTGCCACTTAATTTTTTAAAATCATGACTCTCCACGTTTAAAAAATCGATATATAACGTGATCGAACACGTACTACGAGTAGAAAGTAAAACGATTATCGCGAGGTAAACAATATTTTGAAATTCTTTAATATTAAATGAGCTAGCTAGCTTATGGAAGGGTAGTTGAGCTTAATATAAAAAAAAGAGCCTGAATTCTTGGTGTGAACATTAGTTATAGTCTATCAACCAATGGGGGTTTAGAAGCGGCATATGATCTAGAATTGGAGTTGGTGGCCGACCGGGCATTAATTCATCAATCACATTTTAGGAATTAGAAGCTAGCTACATGTCATACACTATACTTTAAAAAAAAAATAATTTTAAAATTATTTTTAGATTTATTTTTCTTAAACTAATTAAATTCTTCTACTCATTATTTAAATATCAAATATTTGATAAAAGAAAAAAAAATATATATATATATAATGTGTGGTATGTGAACTTATATTTAGAATTTTTCATATATATTGTGGTAATAGAAAAGAAAGATGACATGAACTAAAGAACAAGGGAGGTACTGGTACACATCCTATATGTATATATATATATATCAAGAAATTAAGCATTATATATCACAAACAAAATGCAAAACCACATTAATCTTGATTAAAATCAATATTATATTAATTAATTAAGCAAATACAAAATCAAAAAATGCTAGAATTTCCACAAACATTCCAAAATAATTGGATAATTGGTCGTATATATAAGATCAAGGCGCGCAGGATAATGAACAGACTGCTTTGAGTCCTCTCATCATCGATCTGCTAGCTAGATGACCTACAATAATTTAAACAAGAGAAGCTTATACGTACTTCTGATTAATTGTATCCGGCCTTAGGCTTGGATGCGGATTTGATGAGAAAAGGATTAACGCTACAAGTGCAAGGCATTTGATGAAATGCCTCAAAGGGCGTAAACCATTTCTGTACTGGTATTACAGAGTGTATTTTCTTACACATTTAGCACACTGTGCTATACAGTATTTATAGAGAGGAAAACAATGACCAAACAGATTTTTACAAGAAGATTCTAGAAGGTTCTGAATTTATTCTTTTAGTTTCCTGAGGTGGCATCACACGGATTTTTGCATGCTTGCTGTGTGCCATTCTGTTGAGGATTCTGTTGTGCAGATGAGTGCTGTTGAGCAGAGTTTTCTGTGGTGCTAACAGGATTAAAATTTAACAAAAGTCAGTCTCCAATACTTAATATCAATCCCATTTTAATGGAGGGCATATAACGAGATCATAGGTACGTACGTAGACTCCTAAATAAGAGAACTAAACTCTCGTGTACTAGTACTGGCGTCGTGTTTAATTAAGAAACAGGCCTGGGATGGGGGATCAGGGATCATTACTAGGGTTCTTGTGCTGGCAGTGTACGTGGCTTCCCCTTTCAGCACAACTCTAATGACATCAGGATATCATGGGTACGCCACTCTTTGGTGATCCCAAGAACCCCAAAACTTTTTTGCAAAACCAAGTGCATGGGTTCCAGTAGATTCTCCTATATATGTTCTGACTTTTCACATTCTCAGAGGGACACATCAGAGATTCCCATTCACAGCATAAACACACACACACTCTCTCTCTCTCTCTCTCGCTCTCTCTATCTGTTCATTGCGGAAAAATTCCAATAAACCATAAGAGATACAGACCCAATTAAGAAAGGCTAGACCACGTTATCCAATACGTTGTATATCTGAAATTCCAGATTGATCGAGTCCAACTTTGAATAATCGTAAACGAAAACGAGAAAGATAGAAATATATTAAAGAAGGAGATCGATCGAGAACCCATCAATCGATAGTTGCTCTGCACGGATTTAAAGTTCTTCAAGAAGAGGGGAAGAAAAAGAGGCAGCAAATATATACAAATTAATAATTACATCCATCCAAACCACAAAACCTTCCATCTCCAGGATCTAAGAGAACAAAACATCAAACATGACAACAGATAAGTAACGTGCAATTTAGAACAGGCCAAAGCATACTTAATTCGACTGTCTGTCTAGATCTTTTGGTTTCCAAAACTCTTACGTCTCACTTATATTGATCATGAGATGAACTTAACCCCTACCGAGCTAGAAATTAACGAAAAACATGTACCGTAAATACTATTAAAGAACCATCTTACTCCACGAAGACCGGAATATCCCGCCTCCGGGCACCGGCAAACACCGAATTACCTTGATCTATGTTTAACAGCTGGCTTTGTCCTCCTAGCCTTTTTCCCCGTCTTTCCGAAAGCACTGCAAAATCCACACGCAGAGACCTTAGGCGAAGGTGGCTCGATCGCCGGGGACACCTTTCCGGTTCGGTACCCGCGTGCTCCACCGTTCGATCGGCTGCGCTCGATGGTGTTGGTTGCTCCGACGGTTCTTGATGTCTTGATATCTTTGATATCGGGCTTGATCTCTAGCTCTTCGTGCTGTACTTCTTGTCCAGCTTGTTCGCGTTCCGACAAAAATCTGTCTTCCCATACAAGCCCTGATGAACCTTGCCTCCTAAACGAAACCGCAGATCTTTGCAAACCTGCCATACCCTTTCCCTCTCGCTCTCTCTGTCTCTCTCTCTCTGGATCTTTCTTAAGCAATATATGGAAAATAAAAAAAAAAATTTGTGTAAAGACCTTTTTTCCTGTATGTGGATATAGATATAGGAAGAGGAAGAGTAAGCGGAGGATCATATATATGAAGAAGGTTTGGTCTAAGAGACAACGAGCAGGTTAAAAAAAAAAAAAAGCAGCAGGTAACAAGACAACTAGGTCAACATCCTTCTTTTGTTTTTTAAATCCCTCTTTCTGTTAGAAGAATGATAGAATAATAAGAGAGGCGGGTTTGATTAATTTCATTGACTGCTATATATGTATGGCATGCATACATGACTCATTTCTATATTTTATATGCATATTATAAAAATTTATTAGCTAGTAATTTTGTGAATTAGTATAATATTTATGTTGAAATAGATAAATTATGTTGTCCAATCCTGTATTTACATCTGTTGTTGAGAATAGTTTGACGAATTTGTCCATTAATTTAAGTAATAGAAATGTAAAATTATTTAAAATGAATTACATTAAATAATAAAAAAATAACATTATTTCTTGAAAATTCTAATTAGCCTCATGTATTTGCCATCTAAGTTTGACCACTAGTATTGCATTTTTTAAAAAATATTTTAAAAAAAATTACCACTAATGAAACTGTATATTTTTACAAAATATATTAAAAGAAAATGACTTAGCGGTCAGCCCAACAATAAGAACTTGAGTTGTCGTGTAAAATTGTCCTTCTTAAAATTAGGAGGTGGTGGGAGACGATTATATTCGTCATCTGGTTGATAAGGTTTCGTTTCAATTTAAAAGAAGGAGCGTGGTTGAATTTGTTAATTTAATTTGTCCACCGAGGCTGACCTGACCTGACCTACCGGCCTTCGTCACGATCTTATACGTAGACCCAAGACGCCTTGTTTTCATTAATCTCTCAATGATAATAACTAAATGGCCAAGCTGCTTCTGAGCGGTTTCTAATAATTTACTATATATAATATATATATTAGAGTAAGTAATTCAAAAATTAAAATAGATGAAGTTAAATGACCATCGAAAATGTATAGGTTTGAAATATAATATTTGCCTTTCAAAAAAAGAAATATAATATTTGGAAGAAATTCCACTTGGTATTTTAATTAAGATATCACTAGAAATCAGATCGGGATCGAAGTATTTATAACTACATTAAATTTAGAATACTTTATGTCTCTGTTATCGGATATTGTAATTTTATGGAATATTTTTTCATTCTAAATTATGTTGCATATTTTAGGTACTTACTATTTAAATAATTAACACATAAATTATTTAAAATATATCATATCAAAAAATACGAAAAAAATAATAATATTTAAGATAGAGGACAACATCACTCTTTAAGGGCACTTGGTCGACAGTACTTGCACGATCGAGTTGCAAGGCCAAGTGAAAGTTGGCAGGAGGTACGTACGTTTAATGGATGTGCACAAATTTCTTACCTGCGAGGAAGCAGCTGCGGGGCCTCATCACAGTCGATAAACTAAAGGCAATAATACTCGTTTACCTGACCGCCCGGAATCATAAATTTCTTTCAAATTCCTTCTTCCGTCAAACATGGCAACTCGACCCGGTCATCAGTTCATTGATTACTGATGGAAGTCAAAACCTCAAATCTCTTATATATTTGATTGAATAATATATATATACACACATACATATTATAAATAAGGTCGTTCCATTAAAAAATAAATAAAGCCAAGACCAGTAAATGAGTGGAAAAACAATAAAGGTAAAAGCCAATTCCCACGTCAAGCGGGAAGCAATAGCGATGTCCCTAGCATTGCCCTATATATATAAGAAAAATTCTATTTATAATTTCTACTTGAAAACTGTATATGCAGGTCCTTTATTAAAAGAGAAAAAATATCATTTTAAGATGGATATTTTAATAATTTTAAAAAATTGTAAAGATAAAATTGTCCATGTCTGCATTGCAGTCCTCAAATGGGGACTGTACATAACATTGCTCTATATATAAATATATATATATATATATATATATATATATTATAAATAAGGTCATTCTATAAAAAAAAAAAGTAATGTTATATAACACACTATAATCTTAATTATTTTCATTGTATTATGTAAGATGAAGCATATTTATCATCATTAGATGATTAAATGATGATCATCTCATACTATTAGATAATTATCATCTAATTATAACAAATATATCACATCTTACATAGTAAGATGTTGATATGGTATATAAAATTTTTTATAAAGAAATAAATAAAGAGTAATGTTATATACAGTCTTGAAATGCACAAACATTACATAATTATTTTAAAAAATAATTGAATCTATTATTAAAATTTTTTTATATATAAATCTCATATTTATTTATTTATTTTTAAATAATAACACGAAGTTCACACATTCACGTATGCTATTATCATTTTTCATAAATTATAAAAAGTACCAGACAATAATAATGGGTCATACCCCTTTTATTACTCATGATTGGGGTCTTGAAATTTGGTAAGCTATCATGATGATCAAGACGGAGAATTCGGTTCACTATTTTAAGTCCAAAGCATCATCGATAGCCCATTTTAATATGTCTTCACCTTCATCATCACGTTATTAATAGTATCGTCAACTTCATTTTACGAAAAGATAAATTATAACAAATATCCACTCTGTTATGAAACTAATGAAAAGAGAGAGAGCAAAAGAGAGAGAGATCTTGAATATGAGAGAAATGTTTAGAGAACTTTGTTATCTCTTATTTCTTGGTGTCTTACACAAATGAGGACTCCCTCTATTTATAGGGATTTCTTGGTACAAAGGATGGTTAGGATTGTTACACTTGTCATCAATCCAATGGTAAAGAGTACAAAGGAGGTTAGGTGTACCTAAAATCACTATTGGGGGTAGGTGTACCTAAGATTACCATTGATGGCTAAATGTGGTCATACAATACAATTTGAACTTGGTTTCTAACACACTCATCTTTTTGCCATGATTGATCAAATATTAATCGATGCAACATTTTAGTGCATGTATTATGTACTACTGGTGGGCCTTTAGCAAGTCAAATTGACCCAAATAATGCAAATAATTAAGAAATCAGATATTCAATTATGATCGGATCAGTTGTAATCAAACTTTAATTTCCTCGTGTTGGATTTATTTTTTTATCGGAATTAAATAAGTGGCCGAGGATGTACTTCCAACTCAAACAATATTAATAAATAAGTAGGACGAGTACTATATTTTAAAAATATAATAAAAATAATTAAGTTATTTTTAAAAAAATTCAAATTGATTTAACATAATTTAATCGTGCAAATTATGTGTCTTTAAATTGAAAAGAATTTAAGTGTCATGAGAGAGAATATTAATATTGGTACCAGTCAAGGTGATAACAATAATTTGATGATAATGATAAGACGATAGTGATGGTGTTGGGTGGAAAAGGCAACGTGATGATGATGATGCATCATTTGTGTATCATCATCGAGTGGCAACAGTACTGTTATGATCGATTATGATCGATGTTAATGTTGACAATACATGATATTATTATGATAATTAAGTGGTACTGATTGCATACAAAATAATTATGATCATGATAAATCTTCTTGAGTACACGCATTTTATACCAGCTTGCTATGAAATTAAACTTTAGGATATAAATGATTAGAAAATATCAATTAAACTTATGACCTATTTGGGATTGCGGTTTTAAAAAATATTTAAATAATTTTAAAAAAATTTTAATGAAAAAATTAAGTTGTTTGTATATTACATATTAAAACATTTTTAATCTCAAATAAACAAAAAGATATGTTTGAAGAAAAACATTATTTTGATACTTTTCTTTAAACATGTTTTTTCAAATAATTAATGCGGAATGTAATTCAAGTTTTAAAAAGATTGTTAACAGATAAAAATACCCATATAATTTTAAAATAATTACAATTTTTAAACTTTCAATAATATAAATATAATCTTTAAAAATTCAAATAATTGTCATTTCTACCTGAGAAAACATTTTTTTAATTTGTTTCCAAACAAACACAATATGTTTTTTAAAGTACTTTAAACATATGGTTACCAAACAGTAAATAACTTTTTAATAGTATAACTTAGAGTAGTGCTATTCTCCATCTTAATTCTCATCATCTTATGATGTGGCATTAGATGATAGGTTCACAATCATCATCTCATGATGTGGCATTAGATGATTTGAGACTATTTATTATATTTCACTTATGAACCTATCATCTAATACCACATCATAAGATCATAAGAAAATAGATGATAAATAAATTTTTTCTATAAATTATTACTTGAGTTATAAATTATAAACCCTTAAGTTATAAGTTATATTTTTTACCACATTCTCAAACATGCACTTAATTCTGTAATGCTTTATTAATTAATTTATTTATCAAAAAATCTAATTTTTTACTTCAAACAATGAGATTAATGGAGATTGAGAACTCTCCAACTCGGCTTTAAAAGCAAGAGTTTTCTCAAGATCTCTTATCTAGATAAGCTAAGCACCACAGAATGACACAATATATTTACCACTAGGGTTTCTAGCCAATGCTATTGTGGTGTCAATTAGTAGAGGGTCAAGTTCAATCAAGTTCTACGGCTTTGGATGGTGAGTTAAGTTAAGTTGAAATGAGTTGAAAGTTGAATAAAATATTATTATTATTTTAAGATTTGAAAAAGTTGAATTGTTTATTATATTTTGTATTGTAAGTTAAAAAAATTATAATAATTAAATAAGATCAGTTATAAGTCTAGCTCATGCGGTATGGTATACGAGCTAATTATAAGTCTAGCTCATTTATTTAAACAAGTTATAAGATTCCTCAACCACAACTTGTTAACATTGGATTTGTATCGGATTCATGCCGTATTTATGATCAGAATGATTAAGTGCGATAAAATAATATTCATTTTGATAAAAATAATTATTATTATTTTGATAGAAAATAAGTAATTTTTTCTGTAGTGACGGAATATTATAAAAGTTTTCAAATTTGAATATAACGTGTTTTTCATTTTTCTAGCAAGTGACATCCCGCAGTCTGATCAGCCTCTCTATGCCTTCCAAAAATCGCGAATTTTTATTCCATTAACTGTCAGTATTTTTTTTTTTTTTTTTGAGTTGTGGTGAGTATATTATTATTTTTTTTCAGTATTTTTATATGATGAAATTTCCCAATATTTGACTAATATTTATTACTGAAGAGATATTATTAAAATGGCTAGTAATTATTAAAACGAATAGATTCGAATTCGGGATCTGTCAAACAGTATCGAAAGCTTACAAAAAATATTTATTAAAATTGTTGTCATCCTCTGTTGTCTTGATCATTGCTTAATTGCTTGCATGTGAGAGGGAAACAGACAATAAAGTTTTATGTCATTTCTTCGTCCTCATCTGTTCTTTAATCGGGGGAGTAAAATCCGAAAAGAAAAAATTGTTCGAAGTTTGGCGTATTTGGTTGATGTAAACGTGTTCAAGTTTTTATTTCCCTTCCAAAATAAAACAAATCCTTCTATTTCCAATTAAATAATAAAAAAATAACGTTATATATCATCGTCAAGTATGTAAGTGTCATGTAATTGTTTTAAAAAATAGTGGAGTTTATTATTAAAAAATTATTATTATTATTATTTTTCATGTGGGTATCATATTTATTCATTTTTTTAAGTGATTATACAGTGCTTATACACTCACGACTGCAAGTATCATTTATCTTAGAGTTATTTTATAAAATAGTTTTATGTCATACACATATTAGAGGTGAACAGGAACCAACCAAACCGACTACTGCGAATAGAGACCTACTACCAGATTCGGGAACCAACTGAAACCAACGTATAACCGGTCGGCCGGCGGTAAAAATTTGTTCAAACCAATGTTGACTGGTTCAGTCTTGGTTTAAACTAGGAAAAAATCGCCGAACCGGCCAATCCTATATAGTTTTTTATAAATATTTTTATATTATATCCTTTATATAAAATGATGCTGTTTCAAATGAAATAGCTTCACTTTATTTTAAAATGTTTCTAAAAAAAAATAAAGCGTCGTCTTTTAGTTAGGTTAAAATTGTGTCCTCCTCAGTCCCCCCTTCTTCCTCTCATTTCTACACTGCGTTGTTCTCTTTCTCTCTCTCTCCGATGCCATCGTTCCATTGGCTTATTCTTCTTTTGCTGTCCATCTCTCTCTCAAGTCCCTCCATCCATTTGCACCGTTTTAAGCTCCATCTCTGATTCGTTTGAGATTTGTGAATAGATATCAGGGTTCTTTTATTTTTTCTAGAGAGGGTACCCATTTTGTTGTGAATCACTTGTGATATTTTTTGTAAGATTTTCTAGATATTTGTTTTGAATATTGCAACTTGTGAATTCATGATGATGGCGCACGAGGAAACAAATGTTTGTAACTTTGTTTGCAACCTGCGTTCGAGTGTTTGTGTGATGTGATGACTGCGTTTGGATTTGAGAAATGTGAATCTCTTTTAGTCTCTCTCTCTCTCTCTCCCACCGACGACACTAACAAACCGATTGGAAGAAAAATGAGACCGAAGTTGATGGTTTTCTTCCCCTTCACCTGCCGGTTTTGGTCAAGATAAACATAGTTCCAGTATATCGATGCGGTTTTGGAACCACACCAAACCTTCGGTTTTTGCCCATAATACATATTAAAGTGAGTCTTTATTATTATTTTTATTATTTTCACTTAATATATATGTGATGTAATATTGATTAATATAATTTTTCATATAGTTTTGTGCAGCTGGCATGCATGGATGCATTTTTTTTTTTTTAGAATTGATAATTGTAGTTGTGAGTGTGCATGTGTCGTGCAATCACTTTAAAAAAAGTAAATAAATACATGATTCACATGAAAATTTTAATTTTTTAATAATGGACTATACATTTTTTTTAAATGACTGTATGACATTTACGCACTCTACGATTGTACGTAGTATCACTCATAATTTGGTTGACTCCACAAAGAAGGGACATATCTATGTCAAACCATTATTATTTTTCTACTAGCAAATTACGCATCATGTGAAGATGATTGTGATCGTCTTATACTACAAAAATTTAGAAAATTATCTGAAGTTTTCAATCCCATTGCATTTCCTTCTAAACTTTAAATTAAAACAATAAACAAAAAAGCAATCCCGTGGGTGGCTGCCAAATTACTTATTATAATTGCAAAAATTGTCACGTATTTTTGAAATATGAATGACACCATATTCATATGATCATAAAAAATCAATCATTAAAATTATTTATTAAATATTAACTTATGGTGAGATGAAATTCTGTAATAAAATAAATATAATTCGCATCTTTAATTTAAAGAAAAATGTATGATCTACAAACATATTTTATAAAGAAAAATATACAAATTAAGATCATATAATATGATATGTTGAATTGTAAAACTCTCGGCCTTATTTTAAAATAAATACAATATATTACAATAAGAACAAATCATGTCAATTTGAAAATTTTATTTTGTAAACTTTTTGTATAGCCGTACAACTTATCTAATCCAAAATTATATTAAGGAAAATGCTAATTTTTCCATTTTTGCCCTATAGTGCAAAAGTGTGCGTATTTTTTTAATATTTCCATTATTTAAATTTGTTCTCAATGGGACATTGGGACAGGGTTTAAAGGTAATTTCGTGCATTATAAAAAATAAAAAAGAAAGAAGAAGAAGAAGAAGGTAATTTCGTGCTACATATAAATGGACACGTTACTCATCTACATCTAAATTTTATGAACCACATTAGAGCATTGCCAAATACAAGTCTAAATTAAAGATGAAAATGTCAAAAACACGCTTGCATTGGACTGGCTATAATTGTGAAGTTTAAGATTTATGTACAGTAATTGTTAAGTCTGGCGAGGTACTGTTACGAGTCCAAAGGTTATTTTATAGTATTTTTGTTTCGGTTAACTTTCCCACGTTATTCTCTTTCTTCTTCGTCCCGAGCCCTTCCCTCCCCATTTCTTCTTTTTCTTCTCTCTCTTTTCAGAAACCATTTTCTTCTTCGACCAGAAAATCGCTTCTCCTCCCCATTTCCTTTTCTTTTCTTTCTTCTCCCGAACCTCTCTACTTCTTCGACCGAACCCCACTTCTTTCCATCGCAAGTCTTCAACTCGCAAGGCCTCTTCTCTCCGTCGATCGTGTGCGTTGCCGTCATCTTCCACCCCAAAAGGTAATCTCTCTTCCTCGCTCATCTCTCTCTCTTCTCTGTGTCTTCTCCACGGAGCTTTCCTCTCCCTCTTCTCTTTCTATTTTTTCACATTTTTGATGCAATATTTAGGCAATGAATTTCTGTTTGTGCCATTTATGTTTGTTGTTTAGGGCGTGTATTTCTGTTTGTGCCATTTCTGTTGGTTGTTCCATTTCTGTTTGTTGTTTAGGGTGTGAATTTATGTTTGATTTTTCAAAATTGATGCAGTATTTGTTGTTTATAAATTAAGGGTTTCGTTGTTCAAATGTAGAGTACTAAATAATTTAGGCATATTGGAATTTTTCATTTGATGATTGCAAGATGTCTCGTGGGTTCTGTTTGTTCTGGTCTTGCAAGTGCAACTCTAGCAGTCCCCTATAACATCAAGTCAGCATGCTTTGAGTCAAGTGTATTAGATGAAGTGGGTACTTAAGTCGAAGGGGAAGAAAGTTTGGATGCTCTCTGAGGTTCCTTACTCTCTTATTACTGAGTTGTTCATGATAACTCATTGTAGTGGTTTTCTTGATGTTGGATACTCACGGATTGTTTGAGTAGAATAAATAACACTCTAGGCTGAAAATTTTCTGGTTCATTTTCACAATTCGTGAGATTGTGACCTTGGGACATTGCTAGTGCTAGTCTGAAAGTAACAATGATTAAAATTCAATTGGTTAGTGTATTGCCTTAGTTTCTCTGTAATGGTGCAACACAAACATTGCCTTAGTTTTTTATTTATTTATTATTATTCACTGTTTTTGCATAATCACAGTTTATGTTTCCTTGTTTTTACATTTTGAAGCAAGGAGTTGCTGGTGCATTAATCAATTTGTAACTCTTGTAATTCAGAAGACTTCTGGAGTGTTGTTGCGTATTTGAAGGGTTCTTTTCTCTAATTAGACAGTTGGTGCTGAAGGATCAAAATCTTTCAAAAATTGAAAACAAATTGCTTGAACCCATTTGAACTTGTTTGTGATCTACCCCCCAGCCAAAATTCCCCTGTTTTTGTACTTCAGTCTTTTGTTTTAACAAAAGGGCTAATTTCATGTGTATAGAAGTGAAAATTCATGGGCAGAACTTTCTGTAGTCATAATAATTACACAAATTATTAAGTAACAACATGTAAAAGACAGAGTAACATTAATTTTTGTAAAATTGAAGCTCATATCTTGTGAATGAAGTAGAGAGCATATAAGAGTTGTTTCTCATTTCTGTAGTCCACTGCATCGGTTGAGAGTCCTGTGTTTAATGAAAACACACATTATTTATTCAGTCATTTTTTACATTAAGCTAAGAGTCATTATAAACATACAACCTTTTCTATGACTCTTTTTACAACTCAATATGTGAGGCAATTATGCAAAATTTGAACTTCAAATCAGATGGGAAACACAAAATGAAAAAAAAAAAAAAACTTTAATATTTTTTATGAAGTGGTACTGTCATATTGGTTGATTGTAAAATGGTTGTGTTTATATCATTATTCTAAAGATAAAGACAGATTTGCTAGAGGTTCTAGCAAAAAGTACAAACAACAATGGACACAATGATGCGGCTTAAGGAAAGAGGGGTCAATTGTCATTTTTTATGAAATTTTAAGCTTCAGAAACTTAGGCTTAACATGGGGGCAGACGTGCAACATCAAATAAGGTCTGCATGGCCTTTGAGGTTACAACAAATAAATTACATTAAATGTTTTCAGTTTGACCAGTTATAGAAGAGTATGGGATGGATTTTTTCTTTTCTGCACTTGTTCCATTGAGTGCACAGTGCTCATTAGTTTCCAAATAATTTCATCACTAATGTTACATTTTGCTTGTTGTTGAAACAAAAACATCTAAAACAAACAACCCTTACAACCCCAATCGATCAATTCTCCATCACCACATAACAACCAGCAGCTATTAAACCATCTTCCTCATGTACTACAGAAGTCATCCACACTTCAGTGTGTTCTACATCACATAAGCATTTTGCCTCTACATTCACCTTGAACAAAAAATTATGGATTTCCAACAAAGATACGGAGCTGCTGAGGTTCTTGGTTTATTCTTAAAATCAGGTCAAATCCACAGTGGACAAGTGTTTGTTTTGTTATAAGGATGAAAGTCTTATTAAATAATTTGATTCCTGTATTCTGGTTCCCCAACCCCATCTTTATGCACCTTGAAGCATGGATGATTGTTTAGTTACCTCTAGAATTAAATTTTCATGGATTTTCAGATGTGTGGCAGCTTGCGTTGAGTATTATATGTTTGGATTTTCAGATGTGTGGCAGATTTTTTAAGTATTATATGTTCCAACCTTATCTTTATTTTAGAGTCCTGTGTTTATTCTTTCATTCATCTGTTTATTTATTAAGGGCTGAATTTAGTAATGATGTTTTCAAGTGATATTCACATACACTAATATATGAAGTGTATTTGTAAAAAAAAATAATAATAATAAAAAAAAAATTTAAATAATAATATTTTATTATGGAACACTTTAAGATAATTAGTCCAATATGAACTAATCTATCTAAAAATCTATTTTAGACTTTAAAGTTGACATCCTAGCTAAATTTTGGACTTGTGCTCTAAGACACGATGGCGAAATAAAATACCCAACTACCGCTTCAGCGAAACCACCGAAGACACTTGCACTCTTTTGCGCCACACCTCCCTTGCACTCCGCACCGCCGCACATCCCCAGCCCGTCGCAGCCCGGCGAAACTCCCCTGTCTGTCGCAGCCCTCCTGCCCCGCGAAACTCCAGCTCGTCCGATATAGTGTTTGCGAGTGATCAAAACTGCATATTCCTTCTTTGTTTCAGTTCCACTTTACTCTCAAAGCCCCAAACGGGCAACTCCCTTTTTTTTTTTTAATCAAATCTCGTCAATCTTTACAAGGTCGGTCTCTCCCACCCCTCCTCATTTTTCTTTTTATTTGTGAGTTATGGCAGTCGATGTTTCCACATTTTAATCATGCCCTTGTCCTCAATATTGTTTAGACTTTACTCACCTTCACCGTGTTTTCCTACGTTAATTGGAACATTTTGTGCTTACGATCTGATATTGTTGAAATTGAATTTTGATAATTTTTTTTCTAGTTTGTGCTTTTGTTGTGTAGTGAAATCGCGATTCTTTAATTTTGGGCTAGAGTTTGGAATTTATTTGATTTTTTGTCCAATGGAGAAGTGGGTATTTGGCGTATAGAGCTTCGATCTGTTATCTGCAAGTGAATTTTAAGATGAGAGGAGATAACTTTACAAATGGGTTTGTTTTTGCTATCCTGTCAAATGGTGCTGATGGAGGGAGTGAGAGAGAGGTGGGAGAGAGAGAGGGAGGGGAGATGAAAAACTGGAGCTCGAAGTGAGGGAGGGAATGAGAGAGAGAGCGAGATGGAAAACTGATTGTTACTCTGTAGTGCAGTCATAAGGTTGGATCATAAAATGTGTACGTGGCACATTACAATTGGATGCCGTTTTTAAAGAGGAAAAGGTTACACCTGTCGGAAGATTTTCTCTAATCTCTATATGTATCTCTCTCTCTCTCTCTCTCTCTCTCTCTCTCTCTCTCTCTCTCTCTCTCTCTCTCTCTCTGTGTAGAATCGGTGGAGAATAATGGCAGCAGCAGCAGCAAGAGGGGTTCCGACAAGGTCGGAGGTGCTATGGCTGTTCCGGTCTCTTCTACGCACGGCCCGGCAGTTCAGTGATTACAACATCAGGGAGTACACTAAGCGCCGAACCATTGACGGGTTCCGCCTCAACCGGACCCTGTCTGACCCGGATTCGATCACCTCCGCCTTCTTCGACGGCAGGGCCCAGCTCGAGGTCGCGAAGAGACAGTCCATCATCTATTCCCTCTACGCCCCCAAGGTCAAGAGCATCATGGAGCTCAAATCATGAAAATCCCCATAAGTTATGATTCTATCTTGCTACAGCTCTTGAGGACAGTTGCCTTTTTTATTTATTTTTGTATTTATATATTAATTTATGGGTTCTGACTTGGGATTTATGGAGGTTTAGGAAATAACTGGATTTTGAATTTCAGTTATTGCCATGCTTTTGTAGTAAGTAATAATTTACATGGTTTTTATGGCCTTGATAGCTTAATTCTGTGATCCATTTTGAACGAGTTAATTATTGACACTTGGAAATTTGTCTATGATGATAGAATTTGCGGGGTTTTTTTTGTGAGTGATAGTTAGATTATTTATAGTGTTTTTTGAGGTTTAGGATGATGATACATATGTATGCATGGTAATTGGAAACTCAATTTGTTGAATAAGATGGTTTGTGAGAATTTAAGCAAAACAATCAAGTTTACATCTCGTTTGCTGATGAAATTATAGGAATGAGATATGTTCAAGTAAATATTACCGAGGCAAAATCATTATTGTTAAGCTATACAAGAAGTTTTAGCCTAACCGTTTACTGAAAAAGGAATACAGGGTTTTTCATTTTAAAGCTTTCTTCTTTTTCCTTATAATATGGTACTTTTTTGTTTATAATTGTGGATGTTGAACTCTTAGGGTTAAGGATTAGACTCTAAAGCTGGTAGTTTCAATCCTAAGTAAAATGTCCTAAAACATTGGAGTGTCATAGAAGTTAGATGAAATATCCGTGGACTCAGTTTGGGCAAGTGAAATACCGCTGCCATCTGATTCATCATTTGTTGCCGGCCTGTCCAGTTACTGTACACTAATTACAAAAACAACAGGTGGCACATCCACTTGAGAGACTCACAAATTGAACAATTTTGTGCAGTTATATATACTGTTTCTGTTTGTGGTTGAACAATAGAAAACCCCAGCTTAAATGCGAAAGAGAGAAACAGGTTCTTGTGGTAGAATATTGCATGCACTTTCATGGTTATTTGGTGTCCCCTGTAAATAATGCCATCTGAATGTGTGCCCGACCCTAGGTGTTGCAACTAGCTACTGTGGCAGAAATTAAGATGTATTTTGCATATACAAGCGTAAGATGTTTCTTTGATTAATATAGCTGATGTTATTATCTCCAAGATTTGGGTTCCATGTCCTGGTTTCTAGATGGCTTCTGCAGATGCCAGGAGATGGAAAGGTAATATTAGATGCTCCTTGTTGCTACTTGTTCCGATGATCTGATCAGTTCAGCTCCTAAACTATATTTAAATTGCTGTTAACTCCCTGAATGTCCAATTTTAGTACTGACTTGAATAGATCTGCATATATCATATTGAAGAAATTATCAGAGGTTTTTCCGTGACTATTGAGACATGGGGAGGCATATGCCTGGCCTTATTATTAGGAAAGTATTTTAGACATTACATGCGTTCTGAGTAGAGTTTTCACAATGTGTTGCTTGAATTTTTTTTATCTTTTCTACGTGAGATTTAACTCGGGTTAGATTGGTTTCCCACCTTCCAAAACCAAGACCATCGGCTGTTTTTCGGGTCATCTTGAACCAACCTGACAGCTGATGAAACCGCACTTTAATTGGTTCTTGTTGGCTTGAGTTGGGCTGGCTGGTCGGATTTTTGGATTTTATGCACAAGCCTATTAGACGCTTCATCTTGTCCTATGCTCCATGTTTGACTTATTCTATAGGCAGAAAAAGGGTAGCGGCGGGAAACTGGAGGTTGCTTCGTTACCCGGCGTGATCATAGTAGTACCTTACTCGGAAACTAGATAGTAAGGGCGTAGATGGTAAGAAGTTGCAAGCGCTTCCTCAAGGTTGGTTTATGTCATAGTTTAGATGCCAACACCACTAGAGAATTCAATGAATTCTTAAGTGGTTAATATTAATAGTCTTAAGGTGAATTCATATTTGGATTTGAACCCAAGACTTAGTATATGCCAAACCACTTATGAGTAACCTGATGACCATTGAGCCACCACCCTGGGTAGTTTGCTCCAGTTAGATTGATTGCAAGTAAGGCTGTAAATAAATAAGACTAGGCAAAAGGCTTGAAGACCCGGCCCACCTGAAGAAACCGAATAGAAGTGTCCGTAAAAATTGATTAGGATTACATTAGGGTTACATTTCGTGTCGAACCCGTTAACTTCAACCCAATCAACCCAACTAACAAGTAACATGTTTATACGTGCAGAGCAAACCTGGCCGCCTTGCCCTCTCCATTCTCTTCGTCATTACTATCACCTCCCATCTCCATTTTCTGAAATCTAACCTCATCAAGTGAAGCTGAGCGCTAGGAGACGAGGAAGCCAGGGAAGAACCATAAGAGAGAGTCAATTGCGACTTGAAGTGTTTGAAGTTGGGTTGTTGTTTGTTGTTGAGGGGTCAGGCCCAAACCCGACTCGGGTTGGCCGGGTTGCAGCCCTAAATAAGACCACTTGACAAGCCACTCAAAATTGGTTTAATTAAACTTGAGTTTGGCTCGATTTGCCTATTAAAGAGTTGTTTGTGAACACAAAATTATGATTGATTATTGAATGATACACCTAGTATAAAGTTTAACTCAATTGGTATAAATTTATGTAAACTCAAATAAAGTCGTATATATTATTTTTATTTTTTATAGTATTATCTCTATATTTATGATAATAATATTTTTAATATTTAAAAAGATTAGAGCATGTTCTTAATACTAAACATGTTACTTGAATCTTAATAAATATAATCACTTATAATTGTATATATAAATTTTATAGAGATATTAGTAAAAAGTCAAAATTTGTTTGTTAAAATTTATAGATAAAGTTATAAAATAAAAAATAAATAATCTATTTTATCAAAATGAAGTAGTACTCCCTCAAATATCAAATTAGGTATTTAAGAACATAGAATTTACCTCCATGAAAAGCTCGAGCGCAATTCGTTATTCGAAAAGATTTGAAGCATGCCTAAGGCCATTGGTATTAGAGTTGAAATATTATATCTAGTTAAGCATTGGCAATGGTCTAGTTATTGTCAAGTTTAAAATTTGACTAAAAGTTAGAAGTTTTGGCAATGAAAATGTTAATCTACATTAGACTATTTATTTCAGAGTCAAAATAATAATATAATATAATATATTTTAATAATAATTTTAAAATTTTTTTATATTTTGCAAATGCACTACATATATTAATTAATAATTTAATTTTTACTTAAAATTATTATTTCCCAACTATTTTTCTTCTTAACCTAATTATCTAACAAACACATTTGTGAATATTTTTAGAGTAAAATATTGTTTTGGAGATACATAGTGGCTGACCAAATTTGGAGAAAGAAATAGAATTGAATTACTGCAGCTCAAAAGTGAAGTCATGGAGTTCTGATGGCTCCAATGCAGATCACTTTTACTCAAGTTAGCCAAAATTTAACTATACACTGGCATTTGACTAGTGCTCTTGTTGTTTTAAGATAAATTTATTTGTTGTTGTATTCTAAAGGAAAGGAAAAAGTAATGCATGAGAGTTTTGTCAAAATCTTGAACCCGGTCAATTTGCCACTGCCAACCCAAAGTCTAACTTAATTCGGTTTGATAGTAAGATGAATTTTGAGTTTTAAGATAAAATATTAAAATATTATATTTTAATAATATTATTATTTTGAAATTTGAAAAAGTTAAGAAAAAATTGAATTATTTATTATATTTTATATGGAGATTTGGAAAAGTTGCAACGATGAGATGTGAATTTTGAATTTGAAATAAAAATTTTGAAGTGCCAAACCGAACCATATCTCCAAGCAACCATTGCAATTTCCTCCAAGGTACCACTCCACAAAACATTGTTTCTATTAATATTCCGACTCACTCTTTCAAGCTTAACTATATCATTGAGCCTTCTACTGCGTTCAACTGTCCACATGGAAAATACTTAATGACCCAAAAACCGAGTAGTCTTTAATGCTCATCTACCTAATAAAGTCCAGCACTTCAACTCCAACAATAAATCCACTGCCTCGAGCCTTCCATCCCTAGTAAACATCCGCTCATCAGAAATGAAACACTTCAACTCAGCCAAATCTCTTAACTCAACTTGAATCACCACGCCAACTAGATGCTAAGAAGGTACACAGGCCATAGTAGAACCATTGCAGTCTCATCAGGAATCCTTGATATGGAATTCTCTCTGGAATCCTCTCCCGGTAGCAAGTATTTCTGTCCCATTACAACCTGAAACCATCCAAGCCGAAACAAAGCCCAACATCGTTCAAGTGTACCACAAAAGTAGATCCCATCTACAAATCAATTGTTGCCGCTATAACCCAACTCAACTCCTTCCAAGCCCACCAGCTTTCTTCCCCTTGGAATCAAGTGCTTAGACTCCAACTAAAGCCCATAAGCTTTCCCATTTTAACCCAATCCACTCATGGAAACTTTATACCCAAACCAAAACCGTCAAAATCCCTCAAATCACCTTTATCAAGCATGTACAACAAAACTCCCAAACGACAACACCCTCACACCAACCTAGAAGAAGTGACCGCCTAGAAAAACCAGCCCCATCTCCTCCATATGTGCAACTCACAAGCATGATAAAGGTTTCCTCTACAACAAATTTCTTCATTGAAAACCTCATCAACCAAGAACCCCTTGAGGAAGACACTTGTAGCAATTCTTCTGGATGTCCACTCATGGAACCTTGGCAAGACAAGAAAAGGCCGTATGAATTCCCATTTTGCATCATATGCAAAGACCAAGCCATCCATCTAACAAGAAGCCTCCAAGGAAGTAGAAGAGACAAGTTGTATTCCGCCTCCACCAACCAAATGAGGATCATAATATGGAATTGTCGGGGCCTTGCCAGACTCCAGACACTCAAGAGCCTCAAGGAAAATTTCAAAACTCATAATCCTGATTTGGTTCTTTTGCCAGAAACCATGTTGTAGGATAAATGCACCTTATCTATTGTAAATAGGCTACTTTTCCGTCATTATGTACATATTCCCCCTACTGTTAAAAATGGTGGACTTTTGCTTGCATGGCATCCTAGTGTTGACGTCGAACCTATGCATATTAATATTAACTCTCTCTTTTGGTGTACTCAGATCCTTCACAGAACCCATGTATTATCACTTTTGTTTATGCTCCAACACATGGCATCAAAAAGAAAAATTCTGGCAACACTTGGAAACAATTCATGGAGCCTATCTTGATTCATGGCTATACATTGAGGACTTCAATTCCATCATAAATCACTTAGGAAAATTTGGAGGTTGCTCAGTAACCTCTTCTTCAGTAGGTGGATTAGGCCTCTTCATAGATAAACATGGCTTAGTTGACATTGGTTTCACTGTCCCTCATACATGTGGACTAATAGAAAGGCAAGTTTGCGCTCTTACTAAAGAACGGTTGGATCATGTGTAGCTAACCAGCAATGGAGATTTCTATTTCCCGATGCAAATCTCCACCATCTCTCATCCTCAGCATCGGACCACCATCCATTGCTGTTAATTACATCCCCACAAAACAACCACCAAAGCTCCTTCAAATCTAAAGAGTTATGGATTAAAAAACCCATTGTACATTCATAGTCTAAGAAGCAAGGAAAAAACTAGTCAATGGTAACCCAACATTTGTTCTCTGGCAACCAAGGAGGCCTTGAAAATATGGAATAGAGCTCAGTTTGGTAAAATTAAAGACAATATCCAGAAGTTAGAACATCCTCTATTGCACATTCAAAGTCTTAATCCCTCCTCACGAAATGGGAGAAGTTTAGTTCAAGATCAATCTTCATGAATAGCTCCACAGAGAGGAAGACTGTGAATCCTTTTATCATTCAATCTGGATTTGTAGATCACTTTCAATCTATAGACTACTCTTCCTCACCAAAAATCCCAAAAGATAATGAAAATCTCTTTGAATCCCAAGTCTCGGCCATGGATAACAATTTTCTATTGCTATCTTGGACGAAATTGAAATGTTAACCATCCTCAAACAAACTCCCATCTCATAAACCCCCAGGCTCAGATAGCATAACATGTTTGTTTTATAAAACATTATTGGGTGATAATAAAAAATTAAGTTGTGGTGGTAGACTGTAGTCCAAAATTTCTTCATCAATGGTAAACTCTCGAAACAGATCAACCATACTCGCATAGCCTTGATTCCAAAAATTCCAAATCCAAGCATTCACCAACACTACCATCCTATTAGCCTAACCAATGTCATCTATAAGATAATTTAAAACATTCTGGCTAATAGATTAAAAAACTCCTTCTAATGACCTATGCAAGTTATTTAAGAAAACTCTATCATAGCACATGAACTCTTTCACATCCTGAAGACTACAATTTTATATTATATTAATTTTATAATATGTATAATATATATCATATAATATATATGATATAAGAAAACTAAATATATATTTATATATATAGATATTAATTTAGTTCAGTCTAATTCAGTTTCAAATCATAGAAATTGGGATCGAACTGATTTTCAATTGGTTTTGATTCCTAATAACCGAAACCGACTGAACCAAATCGATTCAGTTCGATTGATTTTTCATTTTTTTTTACACCCTTGGGCAGGACGGGAATAATGGCAGTCAAACTCAATATGGAAAAGACTTTTGACTTAATTGAAAATCTCATTTTGACGGTGATGAAATGCTTAGGCTTAAGCAACACTTGAATAAATTTCATAAAGGAATGCATATCGTTAACAACATTTTCAGCGCTTATCAATGGAACCCCCCGAGGTTTCTTTCCATCTCAAAGAGGATTGCATCAAGAAGACCCTATCTCCCCATTTCTACTCATTTTGGAAACTGAACTACTCTCTAGATTGCTAGCAGGTAGAATCTCAAGGAAATTTCATAGGTATTTGAACTAGCAGATATGGTCCAAAAACTTGACATGATCTAAAATATGCTTCCAACTGTAGAAGTGTCAAGTTGTATCAATGATAAGTCCAGGATCGTATTCCACATAGACAGTGGATTATCAAAGCATTTGTAAATTTTATTGTAAAAAAAAAAGTGTTCACTATGAGAGATGAAAAATAAAATGAAATGCACTGTAAAAATTCATTTTTACTAACTTAACATGTAAAAATTCTTGAAGATGAATTAAGAAAAAGTATGAATTTAATTTTAGCAAAATTAAGTTAGAGATAGAATCAAAGTTTCTAACCAAAAAGGTAAATTAACAAACACTTGGATTGTGCATGAGACTCTCTTTGTTTCGGTTTCTAGATAATTTTCTCGATTAACAATCCAATCAATGCATTGATAAACAGAAGGTAAAAAAGTTACGCTCAAGTTTTGCAATATTTTTCTAAGGGATTCACTACCTTACTAACCAAACACACACTAACAATCAACTGAGAGAGGCCTTGATAATTTTTAATCTTTTGTTGTGCCTTATATTAACAACAAATCAAGAACAAGAGCTGCAATTTATTTTCAATTCAAATTCAACTAGTTACAGAGTGAAATAAACATTTATCAACAAAATATTGCATAAAACTAGAACCTAAAACAAATCAAGTCTCATTCCACAACCCAAGTTTAAGAAATTAGCTACACATGATATTTCTAGCAGCAAAAATTAATCTAAGTAAAGCCATATTAAAATTTGAGAAAATACCCAAATGAGATAAACCCTAGAGTGCAAAACAGTAACCTCTAAAATATGCAAGAATTGAAGAGGAAAATAACTCAAAAATTAACTCACTAAGACTCAAGAAGCAACCGTCGTCCAGGTAAAGGAAAAATAAAATGCAAGATTAAAACAATCCAAACTGACAAGAAAAGAAACCCAAAATCGATAAAGACAGAAGTAAAAAATGCAGGAGCATCCCCTAGAGCAAAGCATAAAAGCAAGAAAAGAAAAAATAGAAAAACTCATAAGAAAAACAATCCCCCTCTCGCTCCAGCGTGATTTCCTCTTTATATGCCCTATTCGTTTGGTCAGTCCGTATAATTCGCAACCTCAGCTTTTCAACTCGTGTACGAGAGCTTCATTCCAGCGCACTTCCTCTACTCCTTGGCAGCTTATTGCCGTCTCCTTTATATTTTTTTCTTCATTTTCGTTTTAGATGTTGTGGCCTTGGCATGCTATGGCGTTTTCCTTTCTTTTGTCCTCCCCGTGCATAACCGTTTCTCTTCCTTAGCATAGTTGGTCCCCACTTAATTCACTGAGCTGCTGATTGATTTCTATTTTTCTCATGTCGCCTATAAGAGCCAATCAAAACCAAACTACCCCTTCTCTCTTCACCCCCAGCCGAGCTATACTTTCTTTCCATCTGCTTTGTTTACTTCTATGGGCCTCGCTCTTGCAATGGGCAATGGCATAAACTTTAAGTGAACTCAAATGCTAGCCTGCTCAATAGCAATATTAATAAGACCATATAATTGTTAAGTGCCTGAGAACATAAAGTATATATAACCACTTAGAGGGTAAAACGTCATTTCACAAGTTAGGAAGAGCTAATGCACATTGTCTTATTAATACTCATATTTTAACAAATAAAGTTCACTTGACCCACTATATTAGGAGTATTAAAAACAACATAATTATCTATTTATCACTCCCCATTTCTACTCATTTTGGAAATTGAACTACTTTATAGATTGCTAGCAAGTAGAATCTCAAGGAAATTTCATAAGTATTCGAACCAGTAGAGATGATCCTTCTATATCACGCCTATTGTTCGTAGATGACATAGTCATCTTTGGGAAAGCCATGGAAAGTGCAGCACAAACAATATTTCATGGTCAGGCCAAAAAGTCAACTTGAAGAAATCTTCTCTATTCTTTAACTGCAACACTCCCTCACCATTGAAGAATTTTATAACCAGAATTCTACCATACAAAGTCTCTACTTGTCACATGAAGTATTTGGGGTTGCCAGATAGAATTTCCAAAAAATTAGAAAGATGGAAGTCTAAACTCTTGTCACAAGTTGGACGCACCTTGTTAATAAGGTTAGTTACTAGCTCAATTTCATCATACTCCAATGACTTCCTTTTATCCTTCCTATATTAATATATCGTTCTTTAGACTCCGGTTTTACAAAATTTTGGTGGGGATTTTCTAAATCTCGTAAGCATAATTTCATACCAAAATCTTGGAATTCTATATGTCAACCAAAATGTTCAGGAGGCATTGCTTTAAAATCGATGGAAAGCCTAAACTTAGCCTTACTTGTCAAAACTGGTTGGCTAATGAGTCAAATTAACCCAAATCTCTGTCACTCCTTGCTTTCAAAGAAATACCTAAAGAATTCATGCTTTGGTCTGTTGTACCATAAACTATAGACTCAATTTTATGGAAAGATATTTTGAATATTAGATCACTCATTTCTCAAGGAATGTGTTACTAGATCTCCAATGGCCTCTCTATCAGTGTACGGAATACCCCTTGAATCCCTACTCTGGAAACATTTAAACCTAAGCCAATCAATCAAATGAATGTGCTCCATCTTATATCAAGGTCTCGTACTTGATTACACAAAGCTCTCGAGAATGAGATATTTACAAACTCCAAAACTTGTTGACAAGTTTTGGACAAGATGCAATGGTGTGGACATCAAAATCATTTGGCAAGTACTCGATTTAATCGGGCTACAATCCTGAAGCCTCATCCTCTATCACATTCCTTCCAAACTACCCAATTTTTGTATGTAAACTATTTTTCAATTAAAGATCCATGACCGCCACAGATTACTCCTCTAGAAATTCTTATGGCACATTTTGCCAAACCGCATCCAATTTAGGGTAATCTCCTCAACTTGTTTGAAGGCATGATCTACCTAGGGGTGGGTGGCAGGCCCCATTGCCTGTTCGTCCACCTGTTTGGCTTGGCCCAAGCAAGGCCCAAGCTACCCAGAGTTTCCCCCATTTGGCCTGGCCCTATATATCTATATATAACAAAATCCTAAATCGCTTTGTCTCCTCTCTTCTCTCTCTCTCCCTCTGCCATTCGACTTCTATCTGCCATTCTCTCTTCTTATGTTCTTCACCTCCTTATCCGTTGTTGCCCCAACCTCATAGCAGGTAGAAGTCGTTTTCTCCTCCTCCTCCTCCACTTTTTCTTCTTGAAGGTTGTGAGACACCCATGAGCCACGACGTGGCTATGAATCTGAGGCCATGAATGGCCGTGGGTTTGAGAAGACCCATGGCTAGTCATGGATGTAGTTCTTTGCCCCACAACCACTTCGTGGTCTTGCCGGAGCATAAGGTTGCTATTTTTTGGATCTGTGTTTGTAAATTTGTTGTTAGATGATAGATCAATGGGTTTTAGGGATATTTTTGTAGATTTGATGAAAAATCTAGGTTGTTCGGCATATTTGGTCTATTAGAGCATTGGCATTGGCTTAATCAAAAGCCAAGCCAAATGCAAAAATAGATGAATATGTGAAAAAAGGACTGCATTGGATTAGTCAAACCCATAAATGGGTAACTTTGAGCTACAGTGTTTGTCCCATTTCCTTCAAATATGAAGGGCTACTGTACACTCATCAAATGAATATTTTACTGTATTTTAATTCATTAACTATATATATATTCATATAAGTTAATAAAAAGCAAAAATATATATATCCATATAAATATATATCCATATAATTGCAAAATATGAAAAAAAAATTATATTATTATTAAAATAATAATATTATATTATTATTTTGATGAATCAAATGGCTAATCCAATGTGGGATTATAGATAGGAAGGTTTGGATTTATGGAAAACTTGTACTTTTTCATCAAATTTTGAAAATGGCTTTGATGAAACCAATGCCAATGCTCTTAGCATGGCCAATCCAGCCCTCGGCATCCAAATGGGGACACTCGCCCACGAATGGCGATGCTAGGGCGCAGGGGCCCAAGTCTCCCCCCCCTCTTGCACGGACGGGGCTGGTGGCCACTAGTCCGGAGGCTATGGGTAGCACTCTTAATCTGCCCTATTTTTATCGAAGAAGCTCACTTATTTTTGGCTTGTCCCTTTACATGCATCATTTGGCATCATTGAATGTCTCAGCATTTTCATCTTCAATTATAGGCTAGGTACAAATTATTATCAATCCAGAACCTCAATTAGGTTTAACAGGGGAGGAAGCTCGTCATTTACAGCTCCTTGTTGTCCTCATTATAGACATCATATGGCAACTTCACAATAGAGTCATCAATGATAACAACAATGGTTTGACGCAATTCAAAGGAAGTATTCCATAGCTTAGACATCAAAACTTGAATCAACCAGACCACTAATCTAGGTGTAGGTGAAGCTACTGTAGCACTAAAAGTCGTACAACTTGCAACTTCTCTCCATCTCAAATCAATCATTTTACAAGGAGATGCTCTTTTGGTCAGAACAAACATCGAAAATGCTGACATCACAACAAATTGGCAAATTTAACTGATCATTGAAGATGTTCATCTTGGATTGAAATCATTTGATCATTGGAAAGTTTGATGCACGCATTTAATTGCGTAATGGGCTGTGACCAATCTTATTATTGGTCGTATATCCTAGCTACTCTTCTTAGATGTATTCTCTTGATAGATGGTGGAAATGATGGACCCTCTATGCAATATGAACCTTTTACTCTATGAATATTATGCTTGCTTGATTAAAAAAAGAAAAAAAAAGAAAAGAAAAGAAAAGAAAAGAAAAGAACGTCGCCCGTAAATGTTGTGAATGGGAGGTTAACACCTCAAAGCTAGTGTTGGTCCTTTCGGTTACTTCCAAAGAAAAATTGTTTATTTTATGCTGGCTAAGATTCTGTTTCTGGTTGACTTCTAGTGGCAGGATTCTGGGGGTAGTTTTTTCTTTTTCTTTCTTTCGTTTCCTGGCCATAATCCCACCATGATTCTACGTTTGAAAATGCCATTTTCCCTACACAGCGAAAATCTATAAGCACTTTTAAAAAAAAATTTAAATTTAAATTTTTTTAGCAAAAAAGCATAAGTTGAATTGCAAAAGATGTAAAAACTAAATGCACTTTTATTTTTTTGGCAAAAAAGCATAGGAAGTTAAATTGCAAAAGATGTAGACAAAGACTTCAACCCCAATAAGATCATAGTACATTATCATAGCTATACTCTCAACTGTGGCAAAAATACATGAAAACACCAAATGCACCAAAGGTCGTCTAATTCATATGTCCACAAATCGACAGCAGTGATTGGGTATTGGAGAGGAGAGTGTTGGAAGTATCAGCAGCGACTGTAATGAATCTGCACTCTACTTTCCCAGTAAACGACGAGCACGTTGATTTGCACCATCCACCCGTCTGCTCAACACATCGACATCTTCATCGAAAGGATCCAGAGCCTTGTTCTGGCTGCAATTATCATGAGTAATGTAGTTAGATCTTTTACACGACAGAGTTGATCAAGAGATAAGTTGACAGTTTCAATACTTTGGCACCCTCACTTTGTTTAAAGGAGAGGAAAAAGAAAACCGGCGCCCCCACGCGCGGGGGGGGGGGGGNGGGGGGGGGGGGGGGGGGGGGGGGGGGGGTCGTGTTGTAACAGAAATGGCAAAACATTAAATTGACTTCCATGCAATTGACAACACAACTGACCTCTCAATTTCAGAGCCCATGTCAATAGCCATTTCCTTCAGCTCACCCAATATATTGCTCAGATCAGACAGTGCATCATCTTGCTTTGAATGTTCCATCTGTAGCAGAAATGATGAGATTGAGTGACAGATACAAATTGCGCTGGAAAGCAACACTAATACCACAAGAAACTTCAACAAACAGAAGCCAACAGATTTTGGGGGCAGAATTTCCCAATCCAAGAACAAAAATCACAAACGAAAGAAAAAGGACTCTTTTCTTTCTTTTGAAAAAAGAACTGCCAGAGTTTGAAAGGTTGAAAAAGAACTAAGAGATAAATATAATGTGTTCAGGCCCAGAAGATTCTACAGGAAGGGAAAAAATCATAAAGCAAGCAAACAAAGCATTAATATGAGCATGGTTTGCTTTGGTTGGGTTTGTGGGAGAATGTACAACCAGACTGAGGTTGGCCGATAATCAAATTGAAACAGAGCAAAATAAAACGTTTCATAATGTCATGGTTTGAGTTAAATTAGGAACTGAACAAATAACCAACCAAATATTCAATTCTTCCATATCTTTGTTTACCTGAGACAACTATGTTGAAACAGTTATGTCACCCATTAGTAATTGCCTACGTGACTGTGTTTGTCGATTGACATACCAATAATGAAACCCTTGTCGAGTATATATGTTTGATGTTTATGAAAAGAATACATAGATGTTGCTTTAATAGGCTGATTTCCTATTTTATGGTGAACGAACTGAAACTACAACAAACTGATGAGCCCTCAAAACCCCATCAGGACCTACACAATAAAGCTGCTTTGATTTCGTATTACTCTTTGGTTGGCTTCTTTGCGTACCTCTAACAAAATGGAGCGGTGTTGTTTCATGCTTTGCTCTATTTTGTTTTTCAACTCATGCTTTGTTAAAAAACCAGTCGTTGGTGCTTAATTAATGGAAAGATACACATACCTCAACTTTCTGAAGTGCACTTGTAGGTTCAGCAAGTGAATTTGGTGTGTTTGACCGTCCCTTGGCTGGATTCAATCCTAACCTTTCCTTCTGCTCCAAGTGGCTATCCTTTCTCCTGGATGAATCATCTGCATAACCAAGTAAATCACATCTGAAGAAACAAAACAAAAGAATAAAAACAGAAGGGAAAGTGCGAATAGTTCAGTCATGGCTAGTCTTCGTTTCTCATTTTCCAAAACTGATATAATCTTTGATATTTGAAGAGAAAAAGAAAGGGTTTTGGGGGGGGGGGGGGGGGGGGGGG